>JAHHZJ010001158.1:0-53394 GCA_021437245.1 Aegilops speltoides | reverse complement strand
AAAGGACTCTCAACGCCCGAGCCATCCGCAGAGGACTCCCAACGTCCGAAGTCCGGAAAATTTCGCTAGGCAGTTTTAGACCATTTGTAGACTTTTTTCGAAAAAATTTGTTATGAGCAAAAAAAAGAAGAGGAAAAAAGTGCAAAAAAAGAAAAAAAAAAAAGAGAGAAAAAATTCAGAGTGTGCTCCTCCCTTGTTTACGCGTTGCCGCCGTGATTTTGTTGGTGTTCTAGGCTCGCCTCTAGCACGCCCAGCCTAGGACTAGCACAAGACCGCTGCTGAGCGCTTATTCAACTTTGCATCTCTCGAATTGATTATTGCCGACCTTTTTGCTACCATATTATAAGCCTTCCCAGCTCCACATACATCTACGCCAGACGTTGGACTCTCCCCGTAATCGCCTCGATAGAGGCAAAGGTGTCCTGCCTTCGATGAGATGGTGGATTTCGCTTGGTGGAAGTCGACTTTGACGATCCGACTATTTAACGCGCGAGGACGCCGCGCTTTACCAATCGCTAAACCAACTCCGAGAGGTTATTGACCACGCCGAGCACGATCAACTCGACCACGAAGGTCTGCTTCTCGCGAGCAAACGAAGAACAAGCAAGAAACCGAGATTGCAACTGGATATTGCGTAATATAAGATGAAAGCTTTATTGATCAAGGTGGGGTTCTATGACGCTTTGTCCGGTCGCTGAACACAAACGGCACGCGGGTTGCAGCTATGGCGAACTTTTGATCTAAACAAAACCTAAGTCTAAACGGTGCCCTAAGGGCTGTATATATGGAGGAAGAGGGGTGAATTTCGTGGCCCTTGGTGGAGGGGTCCAAACTAACCCTATCTCTTGTTTCCCCACACATACGGACTCTAAAAATAGCCTATACTAATGTATTTCGAAATTACATGGGCCTGGCCCAATAATAAGGTGACGAAGACCTAGAATAGCCTATGGACTAATATTATGAAGTGGCATCTTGTATATTTCGTCCAAGGCTTCATGCACTCCTTATGGTGGCTTCAAAGTCCCGAAATCATCACTTGTAACTCCGTTTGATCCCCTTGCGCATGCCATCAACTCCATGTGTGTTCTTGCTCCAATGTTCATCCTTCTCCAAGCTAGGCCCTTCATTTGTAAGCAAAACAAATGTATCCATTTTAGGCAGATCATATTCTCATGAATATTCAATCATTACCAAGAAACGAAAGTACCGGTAATTTAGTTGATGCGCGCGAGCTCTAGTAATTGGTCTAGTATGTATAGCAGCAGGGCTGTGGGTGTAACAATGGTATTGATGTCCTCATCATCCTCCCTTCTTGAAATGAAGTCGCCCTCGACGGCAGCTCATCTTCCTCACCCAAATATGGCTTCAAATCTGCAATGTTAAAAGTGGACTAACCCCAAAATCTGCAGCAGCTCAAGTTTATATGCATTATCATTTACTTTCTCCAACACTTTAAAGGGACCAGCAGCACGTGGCATTAGCTTTGATTTATGCAAATCAGAAATCTATCTCACGCAAATGTAACCAAACAAGATCTCCGTGCAAACACAACATGTTTTCTACCCTTATCTCCAAAGAAGTTTATATTTAGCATTCATACGCTCAATGTTTTCCTTAGTTAACTCATGCATTTTTAAAATCAATTCAGCACGTTCTTTAGCATCAAAATTAACCTTCTCCAAGATGGAAGAGGCAATAAATCAATAGGTGCACGAGGTAGGAAACCATACACAATTTCAAAAGGGCACATCTTAGTAGTAGAATGCAATGAACGATTATAAGCAAATTCAATATGAGGCAAGCATTCTTCCCACATTTTCTTATTATTCTTCAAAACAGCCCTAAGCATAGTAGACAATGTTCTATTGACTACTTCAGTTTGTCCATCAGCTTGGGGGTGACAAGTAGTACTAAAAAGTAGTTTAGTCCCCAACTTAGCCCATAAACATCTCCAAAAGTGGCTAAGAAATTTAGTATCACGATCTGAAACAATAGTATTTGGCACACCATGCAAGCTTAATAATTTCACGAAAGAACAAATCAGAACATTAACAAAGATCATCGCTTTTATGACATGGTATAAAGTGTGCCATTTTCGAGAATCTATCCACGACAACAAATATGTTATCCTCCCTTCTTTGTTTGAGGTAAACCTAAAACAAAGTCCATAGATATATCCTCCCAAGGAACACTTGGTACAGTAAAGGCATGTATAAACCATGAGGATTGAGTCGTGACTTAGCTTTTTGACATGTAGTGCAATGAGCAACAAAACGCCAACATCCCGCCTCATCTTTGGCCAAAAGAAATGTGTAGCTAGTATATCCTCGCCTTCTTCACGCCAAAGTGTCCCATTAGTCCTCCTCCATGCGCCTCCCGCAACAACAAAAGACTAACGGAGCTAGCTGAATGCATAGCTTGTTAGAACGAAACACAAATCCATCATTAATGACTAACTTGTTCCATGTTCTACCTTCTTTACAATTCTGCAATACATCTTTAAAATCAGCATCATGCACATATTGATCTTTGATGGTCTCCAAACCAAATATTTTGAAGTCAAGTTGTGAAAGCATAGTATAGCGATTTAGACAATGCATCAAGAATAACATTTTCTTTACCCTTCTTGTGTTTAATGACATAAGAGAAAGTCTCAATGAATTCAACCCATTTAGCATGTCTACGATTCAGTTTAGCTTGACTTTTAATATGTTTCAAAGATTCATGATCGAATGTATAACAAATTCTTTGGGCCATAAATAATGTTGCCATGTTTCTAAAGTCCTAACAAGAGCATATAATTTTTTATCATAAGTAGAATAATTCAGACTAGGCCCATTCAATTTTTCGTAAAAGTATGCAACAGGTTTGCTATCTTGTAATAACACACCTCCTAATCCAATTCCACTAGCATCGCATTCAAGCTCAAAAGTCTTATTAAAATCAGAAGTTGGAGTAAAGGAGCATGTGTCAACTTAGCTTTCAATACCGTGAAGGCCTCTTCCTGTATGGTACCCCAAACAAAAGGCACATCCTTCTTTGTAAGCTCATTGAGAGGTGCAGCAATGGTGCTGAAATCTCTCACAAAACGCCTATAGAAACCAGCGAGGCCAAGGAAGCTCCTCACTTGTGTGACCGCTTTGGCTGCGCCAACTCTCAATAGCTTCAATCTTGGCTTTATCAACTTCAATTCCTGTGGAGTAACAACATAGCCAAGAAAAGATACTCGGTCGGTGCAAAAGGTGCACTTCCCAAGGTTACCAAACAAACGCATCACGAGAGCATTAAAACAGCACGAATGTTCCAAATGTTCTTCCAAAGTTTTGCTATAAATCAGATATCATCAAAATAGACTACCACAAATCGTCCAATGAAAACACGAAACTTCGCTCATTAATCTCATGAAAGTACTAGGTGCATTAGTTAACCCAAAAGGCATGACTAACCACTCATATAATCCAAACTTAGTTTTAAATGCTGTTTTCCATTCATCTCCCAATTTCATACGAATTTGATGGTATCCACTACGCAAATCAACTTTGGAGAATATTGTAGAGCCACTCAATTCATCAAGCATATCATCTAGCCTAGGAATAGGGTGACGATAACTAATAGTAATATTATTGATGCCTCTACAATCAACACACATACGTGACGTACCATCCTTTTTCGCACTAGAATAATAGGAATAGCACAAGGACTAAGGGATTCGCAGATATAACCTTTGTCGAGCAGCTCCTCGTGATTTGACGATAATCTCCTTCGCCTCCTCCGGATTGGTACGGATGGTGCACGGTTGGTAATGATGCACCGAATTAAGTCAATTTGATGCTCAATCCTCGAATAGGTGGTAATCCTGGCACGCCTTGTGGAAAGACGCCGAACTCCCCGCAAAATGTTAGTGACAGCAGGGGCAAAGAGGAAGGCACGCCCTCTAATGAAAATAATGCCTCTTTGCACACAAAAGCATAGCAAATAGATTGGCTAAAATCTAGCTCATCAATATCAGATTTGGTGGCAAGTAAACATGCACTTTTCAATTTAATTTCGTAGCAACAAGAGATGGTTTATTATTAGGCTTCATGTGTCGCTCAAATTCTTTTGCCACAATCTGATTTTCACTCTTGTTTTTCTCCTGTTTTGCTCTATTAGCTCTATTAATATCATCTTTCAAAATGGACTCAGGAGTCATAGGAAGCAAAGTAATATTTTTATCCTTATGAACAAGAGTATACTGATTGTTTCTACCATGGTGTACAGAATTTTATCAAATTGCCATGGTCTACCAAGTAACAAGGAACATGCTTGCATAGGTACCACATCACAATCAACATAATCAGATATGTAGAGATACTAAAATGCACACTAACAAAGACGTGTTACCTTAACCATGCCGCTGTTGTTGAACCATTGGATGTAGTAAGGATGTGGATGTGGTCTTGTGGTGAGAGATAGCTTCCACCATCTCCATGCTAGCCAAGTTGTTGCAGCTCCTCCATCTATGATGACGCTAATAGAACGCTCCTTCACAACTCCCTTTGTATGGAACAAATTATGCCTCCGATTTTGCTCACTTTGTGTAACTCGCACACTCAAAACACGCTGAGCAACTAAACATTCATACCTGCAAGATCTTCAAGAGCCATGTATTGTGTCTCATGATCGTAATCATCTCCACCGTGTTCCTCATGTGTAATAAGAGCCAAAGTCTCTCATCATAGTCACTAGCGGACTCATACCCACCATCCTCAAGAGCAATCATCACACGCTGAGATTTGCATTCTCTCGCAAAATGTCCTCTTCCTTACAACGATTTACAAATAATATCACTTGTGTGCCCTGCTGACGCCATGGAAGAAGAGCTCAGCAGCCCAAAGCAGTGTGCTCTTGGCGATAGTGGTGGTTGTGCCCGCTTTCTTGTATCACGGTTGGAGGTGGCACCAAGGAGGTGATGGTGCAAAGGAAGTAGATGATGCACGTGGTGTCCAAGATGAAGGTCGACCTGCAGAAAAGTTAGTGCGCGCCAATGCCTCGCCGATCCTCAAGACTTCACGCTCAGCTTTACAAGCAAGATGGAATAAACGAGTGATATTATTATAATCCTTATAGTCTAGAATGGTCTCAATCTCTATTTAATCCACCCGTAAAACGTGCAAGCATAGCTTCATTCTCCTCAACAATACCACATCTAATCAAGCCAGCTTTGCAATTCCCGATAATATTCTTCTACAGAATTTTTCCTTGTCTTAAACGCTGCAATTTTTGAAGTAATTCACGCTGATAATATGGTGGAACCCAACGAGTACGCATAGCAGTTTTCAAAGCAGCCCAAGTAGCTGGAACAGATATAATCTACAATGTTCGACCACCAAACACATGCAAAGCTAGTGAAAGCACAAACAGCAGCAGAACACGCCTCTCCTCGTGATATTGTAAACATGTAAATCGTTGTTCAGCTTTCTAACTCCCAAGTAAGATATATATCAGAACATATCTACCCTCAAATGGTGGAATATTCAATTTCAGTTTAGGAGATGGTCATGATCTCGCACTGAGGGGAGCCCTAACATTGCCATTATTTGCATGTGGACGACCGGTGGTTGTGGTGCTGGTGGTTGCACGTAGTTCGATGTTGATCAACCTCATCCTCGTAATCTTCCACATAATCATCCTCGCTTGTACCAAAGCAGCAGCAGAGCAGGAGCCAAAGAAGCACCAACAAAGAGAGCAGCCGCACCAGAATTTTGTCCTCGCTCAATAGGAACACGCCGAGCTCGCCCATACCGATTGGGAAGGGGCGAGTTGTTGTCGCTGTAGAGGTGCGATAGGTGCAGCCGGCGGTGGTTGTGGAAAACGCGACGAGCAATTCATCAAACTTGCTATCAAGCGTTGTTTCAAACGCCTTCTCAATGCCATCTATCTTCTCCATGGCCTCACAAATCTGTTTACCACATCTTGCACCCGTCCAATCATCATTTGTCAAACTTATCATGTAGCTGTTTGTTTGTCGTTCTCCCAATCAGCCTCATCGGCCTGTGTTCCTCGCCATGGTTAGCAGCAATAGAAACACACAAGAATATGATCCTACAGACTACTAGGAAGTGGTGGTGGTGGTGTGGTGGATAATACAAACCGTGAAGCAAATCTCAAATTTTACTAGTTCTTACCCAAAGAAATAGTGGTGATCGGCAACCGCTGTAGTCAAAACTCTCAAAGCTTGGCTATAGCGACATTGTGGAGAATCAAACGCACGACGAGATGTATGTGGAGCTGGAAGGCTTATAATATGGTAGCAAAAGGGTCAAGAATAATCAAATCAGAGATGCAAAGTTGAATAAACGCCAACGACGGTATCAGGTCGGTCCTAGGCTAGACCGTATAGAGACGCGAGCCTAGAACACTAACAAAATCACGACGCCGCACGTAAACAAAGGAAAAGCACACTCTGAATTTTTTTTCGCTTTTTTTTTTTCGCTTTTTTTTTTATGCGCTTTTTTTTTTTTTTTTTATGCGAAAAATCACTATAATGGCGAGTGTCTCAAAACTCTTCCTGTGTCAAACCGACAGATGGGCACGAAATTTTTCGACCAAATTTTTTTTTCTTCGCCCTTGACCCAAAACCGAAACGGGTCAAAAAACTTTCTATAACGGCGATCGCTCAATACGCTTAGAAACACCTAAAATAGGATAGCCGTAAAATTTTTATCCCGTATGCTTTTGGAAAATTTTGGGCCTAAACGAGGGTGGTTTCCGACTTTTTTTTTTTTTGAAACCAACCTCTTCTACTTGACGGCAAAAGATTGCCGAATCCAAACCTACTCGCATAAGGAAACACGAATCGAAATTAGATGGATCCCAAAACAAATCGAATATGCAAGGAACTCGGATTGGTGGTATATGGCAGCAACGGTGGTGGTATATGGATACGGATTCAAGCGGTGGCGATAAGCGGTGGTGGTAGATGGCGGGCGATGATGATGATGCGGCGCGCGTGACAACTTATGACCGTAACTCAAACTCTAAAAGACTAGACTCTAAGACCAAAGAACTAGACACGACGATGCAACCGCAAATTCAACAACGCAAATACGTAAAAGATTATGCAAAGGCTCGATTGGTTCGGATATGATGACCTAACCCTAAATTTTTTTTGTGGCTTTTTCGTGGACTGAGGTATGATGAATGACTCGATCTAAACTACGAAAAATCAGAAAATCTCACCGAGCAACCCGGAAATCTGATACCACTTGATAGAGGCAAAGGTGTCCCGCCTTCGATGAGATGGTGGATTTCGCTTTGGTGGAAGTCGACTTTGACGATCCGACTACTTAACGCAGGAGGACGCCGCGCTTTAGCAATCGCTAAACCAACTCCGAGAGGTTATCGACCACGCCGAGCACGATCAACCCGACCACGAAGGTCTGCTTCTCGCGAGCAAACGAAGAACAAGCAAGAAACCGAGATTGCAACTGGATATTGCGTAATATAAGATGAAAGCTTTATTGATCAAGGTGGGGTTCTGTGACGCTTTGTCCGGTCGCTGAACACAAACGGCACGCGGTTGCAGCTATGGCTAACTTTTGATCTAAACAAAACCTAAGTCTAAACGGTGCCCTAAGGGCTGTATATATGGAGGAAGAGGGGTGAATTTCGTGGCCCTTGGTGGAGGGGTCCAAACTAACCCTATCTCTTGTTTCCCCACACATACGGACTCTAAAAATAGCCTATACTAATGTATTTCGAAATTACATGGGCCTGGCCCAATAATAAGGTGACGAAGACCTAGAATAGCCTATGGACTAATATTATGAAGTGGCATCTTGTATATTTCGTCCAAGGCTTCATGCACTCCTTATGGTGGCTTCAAAGTCCCGAAATCATCACTTGTAACTCCGTTTGATCCCTCATGCATGCCATCAACTCCATGTGTGTTCTTGCTCCAATGTTCATCCTTCTCCAAGCTAGGCCCTTCATTTGTAAGCAAAACAAATGTATCCATTTTAGGCAGCATCATATTCTCATGAATATTCAATCATTACCAAGAAACGAAAGTACCGTAATTTAGTTGGCGGCGCGAGCTCTAGTAATTGGTCCAAGATGTATAGCAGCAGGGCTGTGGGTGTAACAATGGTATTGATGTCCTCATCACGCCTATCCAAGCTTTGAGAGTTTTGACTACAACGGTTGCCGATCATCACCGCCGCTGGGTAAGAACCGTAAGAATTTGAGATTTGCTTGACGGATTTGTGACCGCCCACCACACCACCACCACCACTTCCTAGTAGTCTCAGAGGATCATATTCTTGTGTGTTTCTTTGTGCTAACAATGGCAGGATCACAAGTCGATGAGACTGATTGGGAGAACCCGATTTAACAAACAGCTACATGATAAGTTTCAAAGAAATGATGATTGGACAGTGCAAGACGTATAAACAGATTTGACGAGGCCATGGAGAAGATAGATGGCATTGAGAAGACGCTTGAAACAAAGCTTGATAGCAAGTTTGATGAATTGCTCGCTGCTTTTCCACAACCACCGCCGGCTGCACCTATCGCACCTCTCAAGAACGACAACAACTACGCCCTTCCGAATCAGTATGGACGAGCTCAACAGGTTCCTATTGAGCCAGACAAAATTTCGTGCCATTGCCATCGCTGTTGGTGCTTTTTGGCTCCTCGCCATCGCTGGTGGTGGTACCGAGGAGGATGATGAGTATGTGGACGATTATGAGGATGAGGTTGATCAACATCGTAACTACATGCAACCACCAGACCACAACCACCGTGTCGCCCACATGCAAATAATGGCAATATTAGGGCTCCTCAGTACGAGATCATGACCATTTCCCTAAACTGAAATTGAATATTCCACCATTTGAGGGTAGATATGTTCCTGATATATATCTTACTTGGGAGTTAGAAACCGAACAACGATTTACATGTTTACAATATCCCGAGGAGAGACGTGTTCTCGTCTTGCTTGTGCTTTCACTAGCTTTGCATGTGTTTGGTGGTCTCAACATTGTAGATTATATCCTGCTCCAAATTACTTGGGCTGCTTTGAAAACTGCTATGCATACTCGCTGGTTCCACCATATTATCAACGTGAATTACTACAAAATTGCAGCGCTTAAGACAAGGAAAAACTCAGAGAAGAATATTATCGTGAATTACAAACCGGCTTGATTAGATGTGGTATTGTTGAGGAGAATGAAGCTATGCTTGCACGCTTTCGGGTGGATTAAATAGAGAGATTCGCACCATTCTAGACTATAAGGATTATAATAATATCACTGCTTATTCCATCTTGCTTGTAAAGTCGACGTGAAGTGCAGGATCGACAGTGCATTGGCGCCGCACTAACTTTTCTCGCAGTCGACCTTCATCATGGACACCACGCGCATCATCTACTTCCACCGCACCATCACCTCATTCAGTGCCACCTCCAACCGTGATACAAGAAAGCAGCACAACCACCACTATCTCGCCAAGAGCACACCGCCGGCCTGCACAGAGCTCTTTCTTCTTCCATGGCGCCAACAGGCACGCAAGTGATATTATTTGTCGTCATTGTAAGGGAAGAGGACATTTTATGAGAGAATGCAAATCTCCGCAGTGATGATTGCTACCGAGGATGGTGGGTATGAGTCCGCTTAGTGACTATGATGAGGAGACTTTGGCTCTTATTACACATGAGGGACACGGTGGAGATGATTCTGATCATGAGACACAATACATGGCTGTCAAGATGCCGACAGTATGAATGTTTAGTCGCTCAACGTGTTTTGAGTGTGCAGTTACACAAGTCGAGCAAAATCAGAGGCATAATTTGTTCCATACAAAGGAGTTGTGAAGGAACGTCTATTCAAGGCCATCATAGATGGAGGGAGCTGCAACAACTTGGCTAGCATGGAGATGGTGGAGAAACTATCTCTCACCACAAGACCACATCCACATCCTTACTACATCCAATGGTTCAACAACAGCGCAAGGTGAAGGAGTTCACGACGCCTTTCCACAAGACGTGCACCGGATTACCACCTATTCGAGGGATTGAGCATCAAATTGACTTAATTCCCGTGCATCATTACCCAACCGTGCACCATACCGCACTCAATCCAGAGGAGACGAAGGAGATTATGCGTCAAGCACAGGAGCTGCTCGACAAAGGTTATATACGCCAATCCCTTAGTCCTTGTGTTGCACCTATTATTCTAGTGCCGAAAAAGGATGGTACGTCACGATGTGTGTTGATTGTAGAGGCATCAATAATATTACTATTCGTTATCGCCACCCTATTCCTAGGCTAGATGATATGCTTGATGAATTGAGTGGTTCTACAATATTCTCCAAAGTTGATTTATGAGTGGATACCATCAAATTCGTATGAAATTGGGAGATGAATGGAAAACAACATTTAAAACTAAGTTTGGATTATATGAGTGGTTAGTCATGCCTTTTGGGTTAACTAATGCACCTAGTACTTTCATGAGATTAATGAACTAAGTTTTACGTGCTTTCATTGGACGATTTGTGGTAGTCTATTTTGATGATATACTGATTTATAGCAAATCTTTGGAAGAACATTTGGAACATTTACGTGTTGTTTTTAATGCTCTACGTGATGCACGCTTGTTTGGTAACCTTGGGAAGTGCACCTTTGCACCGACCGAGTATCTTTTCTTGGCTATGTTGTTACTCCACAGGCATTGAAGTTGATAAAGCCAAGATTGAAGCTATTGAGAGTTGGCCGCAGCCCAAAACGGTCACACAAGTGAGGAGTTTCCTTGGCCTCGCTGGTTTCTATAGGCGTTGTGAGAGATTTCAGCACCATTGCTGCACCTCTCAACGAGCTTACAAAGAAGGATGTGCCTTTTGTTTGGGGTACCGCATGTGAAGAAGCCTTCACGGTATTGAAAGCTAAGTTGACACATGCCCTTTACTCCAACTTCCGATTTTAATAAGACTTTTGAGCTTGAATGTGATGCTAGTGGAATTGGATTAGAGGTGTGTTGTTACAAGATGGCAAACCTGTTGCATACTTTTCTCAAAAATTGAGTGGGCCTAGTCTGAATTACTCTACTTATGATAAAGAATTATATGCTCTTGTTCGACTTTAGAAACATGGCAACATTATTTATGGCCCAAAGAATTTGTTATACATTCTGATCATGAATCTTTGAAACATATTAAAAGTCAAGCTAAACTGAATCGTAGACATGCTAAATGGGTTGAATTCATTGAGACTTTCCTTATGTCATTAAACACAAGAAGGGTAAAGAAAATGTTATTGTCGATGCATTGTCTCGTCGCTATACTATGCTTTCACAACTTGACTTCAAAATATTTGGTTTGGAGACCATCAAAGATCAATATGTGCATGATGCTGATTTTAAAGATGTATTGCAGAATTGTAAAGAAGGAAGAACATGGAACAAGTTTGTCGTTAATGATGGATTTGTGTTCCGTACTAACAAGCTATGCATTCCAGCTAGCTCCGCTCGCCTTTTGTTGTTGCAGGAGGCGATGGAGGAGGACTAATGGGACACTTTGGCGTGAAGAAGACGGAGGACGACTTGCCACACATTTCTTTTGGCCAAAGATGAGATGGGATGTTGAGCGCTTTATTGCTCGCTGCACTACATGTCAAAAAGCTAAGTCACGACTCAATCCTCATGGTTTATATATGCCTTTGCCTGCACTCTAGTGTTCCTTGGGAGGATATATCTATGGACTTTGTTTTAGGTTTACCTAGAACAAAGAAGGAGGGATAGCATATTTGTTGTCCCGGATAGATTCTCTAAAATGGCACACTTTATACCATGTCATAAAAGCGATGATGCCGCTAATGTTGCGATTTGTTCTTTCGTGAAATTATTCGCTTGCATGGTGTGCCAAATACTATTGTTTCAGATCGTGATACTAAATTTCTTAGCCACTTTTGGAGATGTTTATGTGCTAAGTTGGGGACTAAACCGCTTTTTAGTACTACTTGTCACCCCCAAACCGATGGATAAACCAAGTAGTCAATAGAACATTGTCTACTATGCTTAGGGCTGTTTTAAAGAAAAATAAGAAAATGTGGGAGGAATGCTTGCCTCATATTGAATTTGCTTATAATCGCTCATTGCATTCTACTACTAAGATGTGCCCTTATGAAGTTGTGTATTGTTTCCTACCTCGCACCTATTGATTTGTCGCTTCTTCCATCTTCGGAGAAGGTTAATTTTGATGCTAAAGAACGTGCTGAATTGATTTTAAAATGCATGAGTTAACTAAGGAAAACATTGAGCGATGAATGCTAAATATAAACTTGCCGGAGATAAGGATAGAAAACATGTTGTGTTTGCACCGAGATCTTGTTTGGTTACATTTATGTAAGGATAGATTTCCGATTTGCGCAAATCAAAGCTAATGCCACGTGCTGCTGGTCCCTTTAAGGTGTTGGAGAAAGTAAATGATAATGCATATAAACTTGAGCTGCCTCGCAGATTTTGGGGTTAGTCCCACTTTTAACATTGCAGATTTGAAGCCATATTTGGTGAGGAAGATGAACTTCCGTCGAGGACGACTTCATTTCAAGAAGGGAGGATGATGAGGACATCAATACCATTGTTACACCCACAGCCCCGCCGCTATACATACCGGACCAATTACTAGAGCTCACAAGACGCCAACTAAATTACTGTGTACTTTCGCTTTCTTGGTAATGATTCTAATGTTCATGAGAATATGATGTCGCTTAAATTGGATACATTTGTTTTGCTTACAAATGAAGGGCCTAGCTTGGAGAAGGATGAACATTGGAGCAAGAACAAGCATGGAGATGATGGCATGCTAAGGGGACAAGAATGGAGTTACAAGTGATGATTTCAGACTTTGAAGCCACCATAATGAGTGCATGAAGCCTTGGACGAAATATACAAGATGCCACTTCATAAATTTCTGTCCAGAGGCTATTCTAGGTGTTATACACCTTATTATTGGGCCAGCCCATGTAATTTCGAAATACATTAGTATAGGCTATTTTAGAGTCCGTATGTGGGGAAACAAGAGATAGGGTTAGTTTCGACCCTCCACCAAGGGCCACGAAATTCTCCCTCTTCCTCCATATATACAGCCCTTAGGGCACCGCTTATACTTGGGTTTTGTTTAGATTAAAAGTTCGCCATAGCTGCAACTTCGCAGATTTCGCTTGTGTTCAACGACTGCATAAAGGCGCCACGTAACCCCACCTTGATCAATAAAGCTTTCATCTTATAATCGCAATATCCAGATTGCAATCTTAGTTTCTTGCTTGTTCTTCGCTTGCTCGCAGGAAATAGACCTCGTGGTCGTTGATCGTGTTCTGCGCGGGTCAATAACCTCCTGAGTTGGTTTAGCGACAGCACGCGCGACGCCCTCGCACGTCAGAGTCGGATTGTCAAAGTCGACTTCCACGAAAGCGAAATCCACCATCTCATCGAAAGACGGGGCACCTTTGCCTCTATCAAGACGGAGAGGAGAATGCAACAAGTTCCAGGGAGGCCGGACGATCCGGACAGAGGCCCGGACGATCCGGACAGAGCCCAGATGATCCGGACCCCGGTCCGGACGATCCGGCTAACTCCACCGAAGGCAACAAAACCTCCACGCTGAAGCCGGATCATCCGGACCCCGCCCGGACGTCCGGACCCCAAATGACATCCGCCCGTCGCCGCCACTCAGCCGACCTCCGGCCATCCGGACTCCACCCGGATCATCCGACCAACCGGATCATCCGACCTCGTCCGGATTATCCGCCAGCAGCCAGGCGCTGGTTACCGAGCCCGTACCCTTCGCCTGCACTCTATATATAGGACCCCTCTCCTCACTTTGAGACTTAGCATTGATTAGCTCATATTTGTGTGTGAGAGCCTTTGCTCATCCACTGCATTTCTCCACGGAGATCAGACCTCCGCCTAGGAGAAGATCCATCGGATTCAAGACCCTCCAAGGGAAGATCCTCGTGGATTCAAGACCTCCTCCGGAGAAGAACGGCTACCTTTGTATCTTTCCTTTGTTGATTTTGGACCATGTATCACCGTGGCTTCATGATCTAGACCTTGTGTGATCGATCTCTTGTTGGTTGAGTGTCTCTCTCGCTCTTCCCCGTGATTTCCTCTCGTTCTTCCGCTGCTTCTTCGTGTTCCTCCGTGAGGATCCCTCCAAACGTGAAAGATCGATTTAATTAGGGTTCCACCCTACATCATATGGTATCATGAGCCACGCTGATCACGCTTTTGGAGCCCCTACCCCGTGATTTCTAGCTTGATTTTGTTGTTTTCGCCCTAAAACCCAAAATCCCCACAAAAATACCCCCAAATTTTTTTGTGATTTGTTAGTTTTGATGATGTTTTGTTGTTTTTGATCCGTGGATTCGGTGTGTAACTCGTGGATCTTGTGTTTCCCCACCTTCTTCCCCTTGAAATCCACCCAAAATCCCCGAAATCGTCAAATTTCTCCCCGCTTATGAAGTTCTTCCCGAGCAGTTCCTGCATGGAGTCGACCTGCCCGGATCATCCGGACCAAGTCCCGGATCATCCGGACATACCAGATCATCCGCCTCGCCCGGATCATCCGCTTCCTTCATTAAACCGCAGATTCTGCAGCCCCATCTACCACCACCACCATCCACACACATATACACCCTCCCCACCCCATCCACCACCATTCCCACCGCCAAACCCCAAGACTCAACCTCCGACTACCATTCGATTTTGAGTTCGACAATTTGAGTGAGATTTCGTGTCCTCTTGTGTTTCGCTATTTAGGCGCTGTGACATCAACAACAAACGCCATTTTGGTCGGCTACTCATCTTCGCTACGGACGGTAACATCGACGACATCTTTGTCATACCTTGCAATTGCATTGATAACCATCATATACCATCTTTATGCTGCTTACCCATTGAGACTAGCCATTATATTGCTGGCAACGTGACTTGTGCACATTAGTTGCATACACCATATCATACATACAATCGAGGTGCATATCTCAAAATCAACTTGTGTGTCACAAAGTTGTCATCGCATACACAATTGCTATCTTAGTTCGTCAAGTTTGCATAAGAGAAAGAGCCACTCAAGCTTTTAAGCAAAGAGGAAAGATAAGCAAAGAGCTTATAAGCAACAAGCATAGCATCATACAACATTAAGATTGTCATATACGATCATCTTGGATCATTGCACCGATACATCATACATATAGCATACGTGGGATAGAGATCGTTGCATTTTTGCATAGTAGGTTGTGCACAAGCTCCAGATCCGCTTATTGTGCAATCGTATAGCGCCTCTAGTATTGTGCAACAAGAGCATTTTCGTGATTCCACATTTTGGCTCACTTTTGGTTTGCACAATCCCATTTATCTATTTGTGTGTGTGTTTCCGTACCACTACTTGCTTGGTCTACTTGTTGCATATGCGAATTTGCTAATCTTCTTCAACATTTTTGAGTCAAGCTAACGATTGCAATCAATTTTGTGCCACCATCCTAACCAAGCTCCACCAAAAGCTTTTACTTGTGTAGGTGTGAGAATCGACAACGATCGGTACCAATAGTGCTATTTCATTGTCCGCATTTGAGTGAACTTGATTCATCTTCAACTTCGTCAAAGGTACATTGGTATTCATTCTTCTCCTTCTACCACTCACAATTTGCTTGAAATGATGGATAGGCCAAGCTCTTCTACAAATCCACTCTTCATCGAAAGCAAGACGACGACATGTCATCATACGTCACTAAGAGCCACCTCTTTACGCCAGAAAGAGCTTCCATCAAGAGCAACAAGCATTGAGCTTAACGATCGACAACCTCTCCACCGACTTGCGACTCTCCGAGAAACGCATACGAGATTACTTCGACAACAAACTCGACGCAAGACAAGAAAGAGAATGATGCAAGAATGGACGAGATCCGCGCTTTGTTGGTGAACCGCGATTTCTACCTCTTCACACTCAAGACGGAGCCACTCAAGTCGCCATCCGACGACTTTTCTCCGACACAAGTACACCGTCATCGAACATTCTTCGACGAGCCACACAAGATCGCTATGCATCTCGCAACCCGCTACATGACAAGAATATCCAAGAGCAAGTTGATGAAGAAGTTCTCGCCCTCAATCGAGCCAAATGGCATTTGCTCAAGCTCAAGAACGACAACGCTTCGCCACCAACAAGAACAAGAACGAAAAGCGCCACACTAAGAGCAACAAGACGCCGAGGCTCAACGCCTTCAACAATAACAACGAGAAGCACAAGCTCTTGAGGCGGAACGCGACTTCAAGCATCAAGTCGAGCTCGCCAACCGCAATCGCGAAGGCGCAATCAAGAGGAAGCCCTTCGAGAAGAAATACAAGAGAGGAACTACCATCCACGCAAGCGCAACGACAAGCTCAACAAGCTCCTCCACAAGCTCCTCAAGCTCAACCTCAACCTCAAGGTCAACAAGAACAAGTTGATCATGGACTTCCTCCTCGCCAAGAGCAACATGAGGATGATCACCTCCACGCCAAGAACGCCATCATCAACATCGACCTCAAAACAATGAAGAACACCGCTATGGCAAGCTCAAGTTCACAATGCCCAAGTTCAATGGAACCAATGATCCCGAAGAGTACCTCTCATGGGCATTGAAGGTCGACAAAATCTTTTGTTTGCACAACTATGAGGAAGAGAAGAAGATCGCTATGGCATCACTTGAGTTCCAAGACTATGTGCTCATATGGTGGGAACAAGTCCTTGAGCGCCGACAAGCAAGAGATGAACCTCAAATCACCACTTGGGCTCAAATGAAGGATGTCATGAGAGCACGCTTTGTGCCCACCTACTACAACCGTGATCTCTTCAAGAAGCTCCATCTCCTCAAGCAAGGAACAAAGAGTGTTGAAGAATACTACAAGGAAATGGAGATTGCCATGATTCGAGCCAATGTCACGGAGGATGATGAGCAAATAATGGCACGATTCTTGAACGGACTCAACCATCCCATCAAGAAGATTGCCGACTTCCAACCCTACTCCAACCTCATTGAGCTCGTGCACCAAGCTACAAAGGCGGAACGACAAGTGCAGGATGACTTCAAGTACGCCAAGTACTCATCCAAGACATACGGCCTCTCCAACAACCAAGCTTCAACAACTACTCCAACTTCGACATCAACCAAGCCTTTTCCAAGCAACGACGACAAGTCAAGTTACAAGAAAACTTCTACAAGTTCAAGTCGCCCTCCTCCTACTACAAGCAACCCAAGCCGCAGGCTTCATCATCTACTCCAACCGATGAGACCGCAAGACAAGCTCCTTCAAGTGTTTTATTTATGACGGCCGAGGCCACAAGTCATATGAATGCACCAACAAGCGCATTCATGATACTCAACGACGATGGCACTTACGACTCAATGAGTGAAGATGAAATGGACGCTATTGAGCAAGTGGCCATGCACCGGCGCATCAACGAGGATGAAGATGATCAAGTCTTTTGTGATGAAGATACAAGCCCCTCTCTTGTTGTCTCCAAAGTCATGACACTTCAACATCACAAAGAAGAAGACCAACGATGCCACATCTTCCACACAAAGGCCGGCATCAATGGGAGATCCGTCAAGGTCATCATCGATGGAGGTAGTTGCCACAACTTGGCAAGCGAAGAACTATGCTCCAAGCTCCAATTGGTTAAGAAGAAGCATCCGCAACCATACAAGGTTCAATGGCTAAGGACTCCAAGACTATACGAAGTTGAGCATACGGTCCAAGTATCATTCAAAATAGGTGCATATGAAGACACTTTGGAGTGTGATGTGGTCCCAATGACCGCTTGCCACCTCCTCCTTGGTCGGCCATGGCACTGACCGTGGTGTCTACCACAATGGGCGTACAAACCACTATAGCTTCAAGATGAAAGGCAAAGAATATGTCCTACGACCCATGTCTCCTAGTCAAGTGATTGCCGACAAACAAGCCACCAACCAAAGAGAGAAGAGTGAGAAAATGAGCCACCAAAAAGTGAGTGAGAGCCACAAGCCAAATTTGAGCGCCTCTTCGCCTAGAGAGAAAAACCTCATACTATTCGCCACCAAACATGAGATGAGAGAAGTGTGTGAGAACGAGTGTGATGCACTTTGTCCTTGTATGCAAGGATGGAGAACCAAAAACTAACACCACTCATGAGCTACCTTTGGTGTTTCAATCTCTTTTGCAGGAATTTCAAGATGTTTTCCCGATGAGCTACCTCCGGTCTACCTCCTCTTCGAGGCATTGAGCATCGAATCGACCTCATCCCCGAGCGCCACTTCCAAACAAAGCTCCCTACCGTGTCAATCCCAAGAAACCAAGGAGATTCAACGGCAAGTACAACAACTAATCGACAACGGTCATGTACGTGAAAGCTTAAGCCCTTGTGCCGCACTCCATTATTCTTGTGCCTAAGCCCGATGGAACTTTCCGCTTGTGCTTCGATTGTAGACCCATAAATGCTATCACCGCGCGCTTATAGGCATCCCATTCTCGCCTAGATGATATGCTTGATGAACTTAGTGGAGCCAACTTTTTCTCAAAATTGATCTTAAAAGTGGCTATTACCAAACCGCATTAATGAGGGTGATGAATGGAAAACTGCTTTCAAAACAAAATTTGGCTTATATGAATGGTTGGTTATGCCTATGGGTTTATCTAAGCTCCTTAACTTTTGTGCGCCTTATGCATCATGTACTTCGCCCATACATTGGAATCTTTGTTGTGGTTTACTTCGATGATATTCTTGTGTTTAGCAAAACCATGAAAGAGCATCTTGATCATGTTAAGCTTGTTTTGCAAACACTTCGAAAAGAAAGTCTTTATGCCAATTTGAAGAAATGCACTTTTGGAGTTGACAAAGTGGTTTTCTTTGGTTTCGTTGTCTCTTCCAAGGGTGTTCATGTTGATGAAACTAAGATCAAAGCAATTAAAACTTGGCCCCAACCCACCAATTTGCAACAAGTGCGAAGTTTCCTTGGTCTTGCAGGGTTTTATCGCCGCTTTGTGAAAAACTTTAGCACTATCGCAGCTCCTTTGCATGCTTTGAGTAAGAAGAATACTCCTTTTGTTTGGGGACCTTTGCAATCAAACGCTTTTGATGAGCTCAAGTCTTTGCTTACTCATGCTCCAATTCTTGCTTTACCCAATTTTGACAAAACTTTTGAGGTCCATTGTGATGCAAGTGGTACCGGAATTGGCGGAGTTTTAATGCAAGAAAAACGAGTCATTGCTTATTTTAGTGAAAAACTCTCCGGTGCTCAACTTAACTATCCTGTGTATGACAAAGAATTGTATGCTTTAGTGCGTGTGCTCCATGTTTGGGAACATTATCTTAGACCTCATGAGTTTGTCATCCATACCGATCATGAAACGCTTAAGTACTTAAAAGGTCAAATTAAATTGAACAAGCGTCATGCCAAATGGAGTGAATTTATTGAATCTTTTCCATATGTGATCAAGTACATTAAGGGCAAGGAAAATGTAGTTGCCGATGCACTTTCACGCATATGCACGCTTGTCACCCAACTTGAGTTGAATGTTATTGGCTTTGAGCACGTAAAAGAGTTGTATGCTAGTGATCCATCTTTTGCACCTCTTTATGCTAAATGTTTGACGCATACATCTTGGGAACAATATTACCTCAAGGATGGTTATCTTATGAGAGCTAACAAACTTTGCATACCCGAGTCTTCTCTTCGTTTGTTACTTTTGCAAGAGGCTCATGGAGGTGGACTCATGGGACACTTTGGACGCGACAAGACTTTCGCCACGCTCTCCAAGAACTACTTTTGGCCAAAGATGTGTCGAGACGTTTCACGCTTCACCACCCGATGCTCTACATGCCGCAAAGCTAAGTCAAAAGCTCAATCTCATGGTCTTTACATGCCTCTTCCAATTCCATATCAACCTTGGGAAGACATTAGCATGGACTTTGTACTTGGTTTTCCTAGAACTCAAAATGGAAAGGATTCCGTATTTGTGGTTGTAGATCGATTTTCTAAGATGGCACACTTTATTCCTTGCAACAAGGTAGACGATGCTTCACATATTGCAAATCTCTTTTGTAGGGAAATCTTGCGCCTTCATGGAGTACCAAAGTCAATCGCCTCCGATCGCTGCGCCAAGTTCTTGAGTTACTTTTGAAGACTCTTTGCGCCAAGCTCGATCAAGCTCATGTTCTCATCCGCATACCATCCTCAAACCGACGGCCAAACGGAGGTGACAAACCGGACGCCTCCACTCTACTTCGTGTTGATCAAGAAAACATCAAGGAGTGGAGGCGGTTCACCCATCGCCGAGTACGCCTACAACCACAAGAAGACATTCGACGACCGGCAAGTCCCCCTTCGAGGTCGTCTACAACTTCAACCCATTGTCCCCATTGGACATCCTACCCCTACCTCTACAAGAGCGCACCAACCTCGACGCAAGAGCCCGTGCAAGCTACATCAAGAAGATGCATGAAGATACAAGAAATACAATCGAGCGCCAAATACAACGACTAGCGACCAAGCTCAACATCAACAAGCAACCCATGATCTTCAACATAGGCGATCTAGTGTGGCTTCACCTTCGCAAGGAACGCTTCCCCAACGAACGCAAGTCCAAACTTCTGCCTCGAGCCGATGGACCCTTCAAGGTGTTAGCACGCTACAACAACAACGCCTACAAGCTCGACCTACCAAGCGACATGTACAACATGAGCGACACCTTCAACGCCAAAGACCTCTCGCCTTTCCATGGTGATGAAGAACTAGATCCGAGGTCGGATCCTTTCAAGGAGGGATATGATGCGAGCATCCTTCCATCATCCCCATGGACTCTACATCAACACCTACAACACCACAAGGACCGATGACTCGAGCACGCAAGAGCTCTTGAGACCGAGGTGACATCACTCCTCTCATAACTCTCCTTCGATTCACATGAGACATGGTTACTACCTCAAACGGAAACTCTATGCATACTCAGAACCAAGGAGTCGACCATGAAGAAGCTGGAAGCAAGGAGAATCGAAGCGAAGACATGTGTGAAGACGAAGAGGAGAAAGCAACAAGTACAGTGGAGGCCGGACGATCCGGACAGAGGTCTTGGACGATCCGGACAGAGTCCGGATGATCCAGACTCGGTCCGGACGATCCGCTAACTCCACCGAAGGCAACAGAACCTCCGCTACTGAAGCCGGATCATCCGACCAGTTCGGATCATCCGGACCTCGCCGGACGTCCGGACACCCAACCGACATCCGCCCGCCGCCACTCAGCCGACCTCCGGCCATCCGGACTCCACCCGGATCATCCGGACCTCGTCTCGATCATCCGCCAGCCACAAGACGCTGTTGGGCTGAGCCCGTACCCTTCGCCCTGCACTCTATATATAGGACCCCTCTCTCACTTTGAGACTTAGCATTGATTAGCTCATATTTGTGTGTGAGAGCCTTTGCTCATCCACCGCATTTCTCCTCGTAGATCAGACCTCCGCTCAGGAGAAGATCCATCGGATTCAAGACCCTCCAAGGGAAGATCCCTCGTGGATTCAAGACCTCCTCCGGAGAAGAACGGCTACCTTTGTATCTTTCCTTTGTTGATTTTGGACTATGTATCGCCGTGTTTCGTGATCTAGACCTTGTGTGATCGATCTCTTGTCGGTTGAGTGTCTCTCTCTCTTCCCCGTGATTTCCTCTCGCTTTCCCGCTTCTTCGTGTTCCTCCGTGAGGATCCCTCCAAACGTGAAAGATCGTCAATTAGGGTTCCACCCTACATCAAGAGATGAGTGTCATCCCTATGCTTCAGCCATAGGATCTATTATGTATGCTATGCTCGTACTGCACTGATGTAAACCTTGCCGTAAGTTTGGTAGCAAGATACCAAAGTAATCCCGCAAGGAACACCGGACAGCGGTCAAGAATATCCCGGCACCGAAAAGGACGGCGACATGTTTCGCTTATGGAGCGTATTTAAGAGCTCGTCAGAAGGGTTACGCCGACGCTTAGCTTCGACTCAGATCCGGATGACTCTAATTAACAAACCGGATACATGTATATGTTGAATGGTGGAGCAAGAAGTCGGTGCAACCGCAAGTAGAGCGCCGTATGGATCTACGTGTGAAGCGGAGTACATGGCAGCCTCGGAGGCAGCAAGATGAAGCGATTTGGGTGAAGGAGTTCATCACCGACCTAGGAGTCAAACCCAATGCGTCGGGCCGATCAAACTCTTCTATGACAACACCGAGCTATTGCTTTGCCAAGGAGCCTGTGTTTCACAAGAAGACCAGCACATCAAGCTGCCGCTTCAACTCCATCCGTGAAAATGTTCAAGATGGAGACATAGAGATTTGCAAAGTGCACACAGATCCGAATGTCGCAGATCCGCTGACTAAACCTCTCTCAAGGCAAAACATGAACAACACCGTAACTCTATGGGTGTTCGATTCATCACAATGTAACTAGATTGGTGAGTGCAAGTGGGAGATCATTGGAAATATGCCCTAGAGGCAATAATAAAAGTATTATTATATTTCAATGTTCATGATAATTGTCTTTGTTCATGCTATAACCAGATTATCCGGAAATCGTAATACACGGTGAACACATAGACCACAATATGTCCCTAGTGAGCCTCTAGTCGACTAGCTCACAGATCAACAGATGGTCATGGTTCCCGACTATGGACATTGGATGTCATTGATAACGGACCACATCATTAGGAGAATGATGTGATGGACAAAACCCAATCCTAAGCATAGCATAAAAGATCGTAGTTCGCTTGCTAGAGCTTTGCCAATGTCAAGTATCTCTTCCTTCGACCATGAGATCGTAACTCCCGGACACCGTAGGAGTGCCTTTGGTGTATCAAACGTCACAACGAATCGGGTGACTATAAAGGTGCATTACGTATCTCCGAAAGTATCTGCTCGTTGACACGGATCGAGATCGATTTGTCACTCCGTATGACGGAGAGGTATCTCTCGCCCACTCGGTAATGCATCATCATAATGAGCTCAAGGTGACCAAGGTGTTGGCCACGGATCATGCATTACGGATTTAGTAAAGTGATTTGCCGGTAACGAGACCGAACAAGGTATTGGGATACCGACGATCGAAGTCTCGCAAGTAACGCATCGATTGACAAAGGAATTGTATATGTGGTTTGATCAATCTCGACATCGTGGTTCAACCGATGAAATCATCGAGGAGCATGTGGAGCCAACATGGGTATCTAGACCTCATTGTTGGTTATTGCCCGAGAGTCGCCTCGGTCATGTCTCAAGTCTCCCGAACCCGTAGGGTCTACACACTTAAGGTTCTGTGACGCTTAGGTTATTAGGAAGACTAGTATGTGACTACGGAATGTTGTTCGAGTCCCTGATGAGATCCCTGACGTCACGAGGAGTTCCTAAGGGTCCGGAGGTAAAGATTTATATATGGGAAGTTGTTAAAAGGACACCGAAAGTTTCGGGGCATACCAGATTGTACGGGGCCACCGAAGGGTTCCGGGTCCACCGGAGGGGCCACCTCCCGGGGCCACTTGGGCTGCGTGGGGAGTAAGCCAGCCTCGGTGGCTGGGCGCACCTCCTGGGCCCTTGCGCCTAGGGTTGAGGGGGAACCCCAGAGGGGCGCCTCCTGCTTGGGGGCAAGTCCCTCCCTTGGTCACCGCCTCTAGATGGATCTAGAGGGCCGCCCCTTCTCCCTTCCCCTATAAATAGAGGGGTGAGGGAGGCAGCCACACCACAAGCCAAGGCGCAGCCTCCCTCCCAACACCTCTCCTCCTCCGCTGTGTGCTCGGGCGGCCTCGTCCGAGTATCGCTTCTCCACCATCACCACGCCGCAGGCCGCCGGTGGAGCTGTCTTCCTCAACCTCTCCTTCCTCCTTGCTGGATCAAGACGGAGGAGACGTCACCCGTACCATACGTGTGTTGAACGCGTGATAAAGGCGGGGTGTCCCGATCTTTTGATGAGATGATAACTATCGATTTGGTGGAGACAACTTTGATGATCCGACTACAAACATGCACGATGTTGCGCCTTAGCAATCGCTAAACCAACTCCGAGAGGTTATTGACCACGCCGGAGCACAATCAACCTGACCACGAAGGTCTATTCCTGCAAGCAATCAAGAACAAGCAAGAATATGATAAAAGCAATCTGAATATTGCGTAGTATGTATGAAGTATTGATAAAGGTGGGGATGCGAAGCGGTCTTGGTCCGTCGTGGACACAAACGGCACACGGTTGCAATGGATAACTTTTAACTAAACAAATCCCAAAGTCTAAACGACGCCCTAAGGGTGGCCCCGTGCGTTTTTGGAAAAATTTTTGTCCCGCGCTTTTTTTGGAGACCAACCTCTTCTACGGACGGCAAAGATTGCTGAATCAAACCTACTCGCATAAGGAAACACGAATCGGGAATTAGATGGATCCCGAAAACAAATCTAATATGCAAGGAACTCGGATTGGTGGTGGATATATGGTGGTGGTATATGGCAACGGTGGTGGTATATGATATGGATTCGAAGCGATGGCGGATAAGCGGTGGTGGTAGATGGCAGGGGCGATGATGATGAAAGCGCGCGGCATGACAACTTATGACCGTAAATCAAACTCTAAAAGACTAGACTCTAAGACCAAAGAACTAGACACGACGATGCAACCGCAAATTCAACAACGCAAATACAAAAAAGATTATGCAAAGGCTCGATTGGTTCGGATATGATGAACTAACCCTAATTTTTTTGTGGCTTTTTCGTGGATCAGAGGTACGAAGAATGCACTCGATCTAAACTACTTAAAAACTCGTAAAATCTCACCGAGCAACCCGGAAATCTGATACCACTTGATAAAGGCGGGTGTCCCGATCTTCGATGAGATGATAACTATCGATTTGGTGGAGACGACTTTGATGATCCGACTACAAACGCACGATGTTGCGCCTTAGCAATCGCTAAACCAACTCCGAGAGGTTATTGACCACGCCGAGCACAATCAACTCGACCACGAAGGTCTATTCCTCGCAAGCAATCAAGAACAAGCAAGAATATGATAAAAGCAATCTGAATATTGCGAGTATGTATGAAGTATTGATAAAGGTGGGGATCCGTAAGCGGTCTTGGTCCGGTCGCTGGACACAAACGGCACACGGTTGCAATGGCTAACTTTAACTAAACAAATCCTAAAGTCTAAACGACGCCTCTAAGGGCTGTATATATGGGGAGAAGGAGGAATTTCGTGGCCCTTGAGGGTGGGGTCCAAACCAACCCTAACTCTTGTTTCCCCACACATACGGACTCTAAAAATAGCCTATACTTAAATATTTCGAAATTACATGGGCTTAGCCTAATAATAAGGTGACGAAGACCTAGAATAGCCTATGGACGAATATTATGAAGTGGCATCTTGTATATTTCGTCCAAGGCTTCATGCACTCCTTATGGTGGCTTTGAAGTCCCGAAATCATCACTTGTAACTCCGTTTGATCCCTTGCGCATGCCATCAACTCCATGCGTGTTCTTGCTCCAATGTTCATCATTCTCCAAGCTAGGCCCTTCATTTGTAAGCAAAACAAATGTATCCAATTTAGGCAAGATCATATTCTCATGAACATTAGAATCATTACCAAGAAACGAAAGTACCGGTAATTTAATTGGCGCGCGAGCTCTAGCAATTGGTCCCGATATGTAACAAAGAGGGGCTGTGGGTGTAACGATGGTATTGATGTCCTCATCAACGCGGAGGTGTCAGTCTGCTCAAAGACTTGGTCATCGGTGATTCAATCACGCCGAGTACAACTCCATCATCACCTTGCAAGCTTCGCACGCGATCTACAAGTGGTATGTAGATGCAAACTCACTCCCATGACTCGTTGCTTAGATGAACGCATAGATGGATCTTGGTGAAACCGTAGGAAAAATTTTAATTTTCTGCAACGTTCCCCAACAAAGAGGCGCTCAAATTTGGCTTGTGGCTCTCACTCACTTTTTGGTGGCTCACTTTCTCACTCTTCTCTCTTTGGTTGGTGGCTTGTTTGTCGGCTATCACTTGACTAGGAGACATGGGTCGTAGGACATATTCTTTGCCTTTCATCTTGAAGCTATAGTGGTTTGTACGCCCATTGTGGAAGACACCACGGTCGAATTGCCATGGCCGCCCAAGGAGGAGGTGGCAAACGGTCATTGGGACCACATCACACTCAAAAGTGTCCTCATATGCACCTATTTTGAAGGATACTTGGACCCTATGCTCAACTCGTATAGTGCCGGAGTCACTTAGCCATTGAACCTTGTAGGGTTGCGGATGCTTCTTCTTGACTAATTGGAGCTTGGAGCATAGTTCTTCGCTTGCCAAATTGTGGCAACTACCTCCATCGATGATGACCTTGACGGATCTCCCATTGATGCCGGCCTTTGTGTGGAAGATGCAGCATCTTTGGTCTTCTTCTTGTTGATGTTGAAGTGTCAAGACCTTGGAGACAACAAGAGCGGGGCTCGTATCTTCATCACAAGAGACTTGATCATCTTCATCCTCGCTGATGCGCCGCATGGCCACTTGCTCAATAGCGCCCATTTCATCTTCACTCATTGAGTCGAGGTGCCATCGTCGCTGAGTATCATGGTCCGCTTGTTGGTGCATTCATATGACTTGTGGCCTCGGCCGCCGCAAGTAAAACACTTGAAGGAGCTTGTCTTGACGGTCTCATCGGTTGAGTAGATGATGAAGCACGCGGCTTGGAGTTGCTTGTAGTAGGAGGAGGACGACTTGAACTTGTATAAGCTTTCTTGTAACTTGACTTGTCGTCGCTGCTTGGAGAAGGCTTGGTTGATGTCGGTTGGAGTAGTTGTTGAAGCTTGGTTATTGGAGAAGTCAGATGTCTTGGATGAGTACTTGGCGATTTGAAGTCATCTTGCACTTGTCGTTCCGCCTTTGTAGCTTGATGCACGAGCTCAATGAGGTTGGAGTAGGGATGGAAGTCGGCGATCTTCTTGATGGGATGGTTGAGTCCATTCAAGAATCGTGCCATTGTTTGCTCATCATCTTCCTTGACATTGGCTCGAGTCATGGCAATCTCCATTTCTTTGTAGTATTCTTCAACACTCTTTGTTCCTTGCTTGAGGAGTTGTAGCTTCTTGAAGAGATCACGGTTGTAGTAGGTGGGCACAAAGCGTGCTCTCATGACATCCTTCATTTGAGCCCAAGTGGTGATTGGAGGTTCACCTCTTGCTTGTCGGCGCTCAAGGACTTGTTCCCACCATATGAGCACATAGTCTTGGAACTCAAGTGATGCCATAGCGATCTTCTTCTTCATCATAGTTGTGCAAACGGAAGATTTTCTCGACCTTCAATGCCCATGAGAGGTACTCTTCGGGATCATTGGTTCCGCTGAACTTGGGCATTGTGAACTTGAGCTTGCCATAGCGCTGTCTTCATTGTGTAGAGGTCGATGTTGATGATGACGTTTTGACGTGGAGGGTAATCATCCTCATGTTGTTCTTGGCGAGGAGGAAGTCCATGATCAACTTGCTCGTGTTGACCTTTGAGGTTGAGGTTGAGCTTGAGGAGCTTGTGGAGCTTGACGCCAGCACGCGGATGGTAGTTCCTCTCTTGTATTTCTTCTCAAGGGCTTCCTCTTGATTGCGCCTTTCGCGATTGCGGTTGGTGATATCTCGACTTGATGCTTGAAGGGCACGCTCCGCCTCAAGAGCTTGTGCTTCGTTGTTGTTGTTGAAGACGCTATCCTCGGCGCTTGTTGCTCTTGGTGTAGGCACGCCGTTTGTTCTTGTTGGTGACGAAGACGTTGTCGTTTTGAGCTTGAGCAAACGCCACTTGGTTCGATTGAGGACGAGGAACTTGTTCATCAACTTGCTCTTGGGAATGCTTGTCGGTAGCGGGTTGCGTAGATGTATGACGGTCTTGACGCTGCTCGTCAAGAGTGTTCGATGACGGTGTACTTGTGTCGGAGAAGGAGTCGCTTAATGGCGACTTGAGTGGCTCCGCCTTGAGTGTGAGGAAGTAGAAGGACGCCGGTTCACCAACAAGGCACGGATCTCGCCCATTCTTGCATCGTTTCTTTCTTGTGCGCTACGAGTTTGTTGTCGAAGTAGTCTCTTGTACGCTGCTCTGAGAGTCGCAAGTCGGTGGAGAGGTTGTCGATGTGTTTGCTCATTGCTTGTTGCTTTTGATGTAGAGCGCTACAGCGCCAAAGAGGTGGCTCTTGGTGACGATGATGACATGTCGTCGCCTTGCTTGATGAAGAGTGGATTTGTAGAAGAACTTGGCCTATCCATCATTTCAAGCAAATTGTGAGTTGTGGAAGGAGAAGAACGAATACCAATGTACCTTTGATGGTTGAAGATGAATCAAGTTCACTCAAATGCGGACAATGAAATAGCACTATTGGTACCGATCCTTGTCGATTCTCACACCTACACAAATAAAAGCTTTTGGTGGAGCTTGGTTAGGATGGTGGCACAAAATTGATTGCAATCGTTAGTTTGACTCAAAAATGTTGAAGATGATTCGCAAATTCGCATATGCAACAAGTAGACCAAGCAAGAAGTGGTACACGGAAACACACACACAAATAGATAAATGGAATTGTGCAAACCAAAAATGAGCCAAAATGTGGAATCCACGAAAATGCTCTTGTTGCACAATACAAGAGAGACGCTAGCACGATTGCACAATAGGCGGATACGGAGCTTGTGCACAACCTACTAGGCAAAAATGCAACGATCTCTATCCCAAGTATGCTATATGTATGGTATTTCGGTGCAATGATCCAAGATGATCTTATATGACAATCTTAATGTTGTATGATGCTATGCTTGTTGCTTATAAGCTCTTTGCTTATCTTTCCTCTTTGCTTAAAAGCTTGAGTGGCTCTTTCTCTTTTCAGCTCTTTTCTTATGCAAACTTCACGAACCAAGATAGCAATTGTGTATGCGATGACAACTTTGTGACACACAAGTTGATTCCAGGATATGCACCACGATTGTATGTATGATATGGTGTATGCAACTAATGTGCACAAGTCACGTTGCCGGCAATACTCAATGGCTAGTCTCGATGGGTAAGCAACGCAAAAGATGGTATATGATGGTTATCAATGCAATTGCAAGGTATGACAAAGATGTCGTCGATGTTACCGTCCGTCACGAAGATTGAGTAGCCGACCAAAATGAGTGTTTGTTGTTGATGTCACACCGCGCCTAAATAGCCGAAACACAAAAGGACACGGAAATCTCACTCAAATTGTCGAACTCAAATTCGAATGGTAGTACGGAGGTTGTGTCGTGGTATTTGGCGAGTGGAAGTGGTAGTAGATGGGGTGGGTAGGGTGTATGTAGGTGTGTATGGTGGAGGTGGTGGAAGGTGGATCGCAGAATCGCAGCTTCGCAGAGGAAGTTTGATGATCCGCCAGAGCCGGATGATCCGCATCGTCCGATGATCCGGACTTGGTCCGGATGATACGGCAGCCAACCACGCACGGAACTGCTCGAAGAACACGAAAACGGGAGGAATTTGACGATTTCGGGGATTTTGGGCGGATTTCGAGGGGAAGAAGGTGGGGAAAAGCAAGATCCACGAAGTTACACAATCAATCCACGGATCGAAAACAACAAAACATCATCAAAACCAACAAATCACAAAAAAATTTGGGGCTATTTTTGGTGGGGATTTTCGGATTTTAGGACGAAAATAACAAAATCAAGCTAGAAATCACGGGGTAGGGGCTCCAAAAACGTGATCAACGTGGCTCATGATACCATATGATGTAGGGTGGAACCCTAATTCGTCGATCTTTCACGTTTGGAGGGGATCCTACGGAAGAAACATGAAGAACACGCGGAAGCACGAGGGGAAACACGGGGAGAACGAGAGGGAAACACTCAACCAACAAGGAATCGATCACACAAGTGCTAGATCAACATACACACATGAGATCCACAAGATACATAGTCAACTAGGGTAAGGATACAAAGGAACCGCTCATCTCCGGAGGAGGCCTTGAATCCACGAGGGATCTTCCCGTAACGGGTCCTCAGATCCGCCGAGGATCTTCCCTAGACGGAGGTCCCGATCTCCGAGGAGAAGTAACCGGTGGATGAGCAAAGGCTCTCACACAAATATGAGCTAATCCAATGCTAAGTCTCAAAGTGAGGAGAGGGGTCCTATATAGAGTCTGGGGAGGGGTACATGGGCTCACCAACACGCGACACAAAGGGCTGGCCGGATGATCCGGACGGGGTCCGGATGATCCGGTTGGTCCGGATGATCCGGGGGACCTTGATGAGCCGGAGGGTCGGCTGATGGTCGCGAGGGGCCGGATGTCCGGCTGGTGGTCCGGACGTCCGGCGGGTCCGGATGATCCGGACGAGACCCGATGGTCCAGCTGGGAGGGCTTCGCTGCTTTCGGTTGCTAGAAGCGGATCGTCCGGACCGGGTCCGGATCATCCGGCTCGTCCCGATCGTCTCGCCTCCGTCCGGATCGTCCGCCTCTCCGTCCTTGTTGCTTTTCTCCGCCTTCATGCATGCCTTCCGCTTCCGGTTCTCCTTACTTCCTAGCCTCTTCATGGTTGACTCCTTGGTATGATAAAGGCGGGGTGTCCCGATCTTTCGATGAGATGATAACTATCGATTTGGTGGAGACGACTTTGACGATCCGACTACAAACGCAGCACGACGCTGCGCCTTAGCAATCGCTAAACCAACTCCGAGAGGTTATCACCACGCCGAGCACGATCAACCCGACCACGAAGGTCTATCCTCGCAAGCAATCAAGAACAAGTAAGAATATGATAAAAGCAATCTGAATATTGCGTAGTATGTATGAAGTATTGATAAAGGTGGGGATCCGTAAGCGGTCTTGGTCCGGTCGTTGGACACAAACGGCACACGGTTGCAATGGCTAACTTTTAACTAAACAAATCCCAAGGAAAAGCTACTAGATGGATCTACTTATATAGGAGCAAGGAGTGGCGGCCAAGGAGGTGGGAGAACGTCCCAAGGCAGCCTAAAACTAACCCTAGGTCGTACAAGGCCAATGGGCCCAAGTGGAGGTGACGTAACACCTTTGGACTTGTAGTTTGACTCGGATTCTGGTGCAACGTCAGATTGTTTCGTCTATAACTCAACGCTCCGGACGTATTTTGAGGTGATTCCAATTGTGCTGGAAAGAGCATGAAATCTACTTTCCAACAAAAAAAGAATCAGCCAATTCGGAGTCCGTATGAAAAAGTTGTTGGCGTTTTGAGTCAGGTATGTCTGTGCAGTCCGAATCTGAATCCAGATCGTGAGAGACTTGGACTCTATCTTCTCTTGGCCCAAAAGTGACGTGACAAAACTTTTCGAACAGCACCTAAACTTCTCCTTTCCCTTATCTTCATATATGGATTGTACAAATGTCCCATACACCTGCAATTAGACAAAACACAAAAGTATGTGAAGTATTTTTGTTCTGGATAACATAAATATATTATTGAATAGTTTGCACTAGAAATCACCTGACTAATATGCATGTATGCAGTATTTTTTGTCTTATCCAACGTAGTCATGTCCTCATCATCCTCCCCTTCTTGAAAACAAAGCCGTCCTCGGCGTTGCTTAATCTGAAATGTGGCTAACAAAAGAGACAAGGTGTACATGTTGTATATGTATACGTCATCCATTTTTACTTCCCTTGACTTTTGCATATATGACACATGAATAGATGAGTAAGTTGCATAGTTCATAAAATCTAAAGCCAACAAATTAGCACAAGAACTAGAAGGCATGAAAATATTGCAACTCAGTTTGCACATATAAGTGAAGCTCTTATTTATTTCAAAAGATTGACAATGTTCATCATTAAACCATCCCAACGTAGGTGAATAAACCTTACTTGCATCAAATTGACATGCTACAACATGCTTAGATAAGCAAACATGCAATGAGTCATTCGACACGTAATCATCACCAAGATTAGAGGTCATATCAAAATGATTAAACATTGATTCTTTTGCATCAACAGTTAATTCAATGGGTGCACTCAAAATTGTTGGTATTTCAGTTGTTTGATCACATGACGATTCATGACAAAGATCAAGATTCTCTAAAATAGGTGTTAGGCTCAAATCACCGTGTAACTCAACACATGATGCATTCAAGTTAACTAGTGATAGAGGCTAAGGTGTCCCGTCTTTCGATGAGATGGTGGATTTCGCTTTGTGGAAGTCGACTTTGACGATCCGACTACGAACGCAGCGAGGACGCCGCGCTTTAGCAATCGCTAAACCAACTCCGAGAGGTTATTGACTACGCCGAGCACGATCAACTCCGACCACGAGGGTCTGCTTTCCGCGAGCAAACGAAGAACAAGCAAGAAACTGAGATTGCAATCTGGATATTGCGAATATAAGATGAAAGCTTTATTGATCAAGGTGGGGTTCTGTGGACGCTTTGTCCGGTCGCTGAACACAAACGGCACGCGGTTGCAGCTATGGCTAACTTTTGATCTAAACAAAACCCAAGCAAAAAGCTACTAGATGGATCTACTTATATAGGAGCAAGGGTGACGGCCAAGGAGGTGGGAGAACGTCCCAAGGCAGCCTAAAACTAACCCTAGGTCGTACAAGGCCAATGGGCCCAAGTGGAGGTGACGAACACCTTTGGACTTGTAGTTGTACTCGGATTCTGGTGCAGCGTCAGATTGTTTTGTCCACAACTCAACGCTCCAGACGGATTTTAAGGTGATTCCAATTGTGCTGGAAAGAGCATGAAATCTACTTTCCAACAAAAAAGAATCACCCAATTCGAGTCCGTATGAAAAGTTGTTGGCGTTTTGAGTCAGGTATGTCTGTGCAGTCCGAATCTGAATCCGAACGTGAGAGACTTGGACTCTATCTTCTCTGGCCCAAAAGTGACGTGAGAAGACTTTTGAACAGCACCTAAACTTCTCCTTTTCCTTATCTTCATATGTGGATTGTACAAATGTCCCATACACCTGCAATTAGACAAAACACAAAAGTATGTGAAGTATTTTGTTCGATAACATAAATATATTATTGAATAGTTTGCACTGGCAATCACCGACAAATATGCATGTATGCAATATTTTGGTCTTATCCAAGGTAGTCATGTCCTCATCATCCTCCCTTCTTGAAAACAAAGCCGCCCTCATGCTGCTTAATCTGAAATGTGGCTAACAAAAGAGACAAGGTGTACATGTTGTATATGTATACGTCATCCATTTTTACTTCCCTTGATTTTTGCATATATGACACATGAATAGATGAGTAACTTGCATAGTTCATAAAATCTAAAGCCAACAAATTAGCACAAGAACTAGAAGGCATGAAAATATTGCAACTCAGTTTGCACATATAAGTGAAGCTCTTATTTATTTCAAAAGTTTGATAATGTTCATCATTAAACCATCCCAACATTGGTGAATAAACCTTATTTGAATCAAATTTACATGCTACAACATGCTTAGATAAGCAAACATGCAATGAGTCATTCGACACGTAATCATCACCAAGATTAGAGGTCATATCAAAATGATTAAACATTGATTCTTTTGCATCAACAGCTAATTCAATGGGTGCACTCAAAATTGTTGGTATTTCAGTTGTTTGATCACATGACGATTCATGACAGTTTCAAGATTCTCTAAAATAGGTGATGTGCTCAAATCACCGTGTAACTCAACACATGATGCATTCAAGTTAACTACGGATGCATCATTCTCATGTAAAGTTATATCATCAATACCTTTATCGTTACCTTGTCGCAAAGACGAGCTGATGTAGGTACAGACGTAGACAATGCACCATGCTCTTGAGATGATGCCACGCCACAATCCGAGGTGGGGCTGTTTAGCGGTGGAGGAACCAACCGCGGTGGTGAACATGAACTGAATAGTAGTTGTTGTAGTCACCCAATGCATCCTCCTCAGATTCTGCTCTCAAAGGTACAAGCACGAACATACATACCAAGAATGCAACGAGGAATATATCAAATCTTTCCTGAATATCATGGTTCAAACCACCAAAAATCTATTCATTGTATCATCCTTAGATTCTTCTATGTCACAATGATGCATATAAGATTTGAACTCTTTGTAGTAAGCATGAACAGTGTTGTTGCCTTGTTTAAATTGTTCAAATTTATGGGCAATTCACGATTTATAATAAGGAGGGAAAAATGTTTTCTCATTACATCTTTCAAATCTTTCCAAGTTGTGGGTTGGTTATCAATATTTTTCTTACAATGCACACTCCACCAAACTGAAGCAAAACCAAGAATGCTCTAGTGGCAGTCAGATCGCCAAGTTCGTAAAAGTCATTGTTACTAAAAACTTGTTCTACTTCAAACTCCCAAGCTAGATAAATAGCAGGATTAAATCTACCCTCAAATGACGGTAAAGAGATAACCCGACCATGTGGTTGTGTGTGTTGTCCTAACTCTCGAGATGGTGAAGATGTGTCCATCGTCCAAGAACTTCTATCTCCGTAACTCTGTCATGATTAGTAGAAACAAGAAAAATTCCAGAATAATTTTCCTATGAACTACTAGGATGTGGTTGTAAAGTGCTCACAAGAAAGCAAATATCAATATCTTACAAGTTCTTATCATGCGGCAGTGGTGACAGCAACCAGCGATGTCAAATAACTCAAGATTGTGTAAAGCGATTGCTGGGGAACGACGATACACGGTGTAGAAATATGTGGAGCTGGGTTGGCTATATATGGTAGCAAAAGATTAGCAATAATCAATTCAGAGATGCAATGTTGAATAAACGCAACAACGACGGTATCGGCTGGTCCTAGGCTAGACCGACTAGAGACGCGAGCCTAGAACACTAATGAGGTCACGGCGAGCACAACTAGCATCAATGAAGGATACTAAGTAGCTCTTGACAGCAAGATAGAAGTGAAGATCACAACGGTAGTGAAGATAATGATGAAAACAACTACCAAGCAGGATATACAACAACTCTCTCTCCAACTTTCCTCTTGAAAAGTTTGAGCCAATTTTATGATAAATTCTTTCAAAGAATGCTACTAACTCAAGCTTTCCAATGCGAAAAGAATCACTCAATTCCGAGTTGATATGAGGAGTCAAAGAATTCTAAAACTGGCCTGAAATATTGGAACAAGCTGTGTTCACGAACTTCGGAGGGCAAAAAGACCTATTTAGAAGCCGATTTTGAGGTGTCAAATATTGAACTAGCTTCTGCAACTATTTAGATGCGGCTCGTCGCTAGCTTTAATTTGAGTACTCACGGAGTCAAAACGGACCTCGTATGAGGAAGATACACCTGTTTTACTGAACAGTGCGCAAAACAGATTCCAATCCAAATTCAGGTACGAGATTGATTCTAGATAGATCCGATTTTTTTTTTCTTCTCTCTTTTTTCCTCACACTTTTTTTTTCTTTTTTTCTCTCTCTTTTTCTTTTTTTTTTCTTTCCTTTTTTTCTCTTTTTTCTCCTCTTCCAAGACAAACTAGATAAGATGCGATTGATCCGCGAAGATGTGAATGACCTCAACTATGATTATGACAATGAACAGCGCAGAGCACGTGGTGGAAATTAATAGATGGGATGGTGGACAACGGAAGGCATAATGATGCAGCGGCGTGACTAATGTGAACAGAACTCAAACTCTAAAGGAACTAGACACTAAGACCAGAACTCAACACGACGATGCAACCGATAATTCAATAATGCAACCAATGAAAAGAAAATTGGAAAGGCTCAGAGTGGCTTGGACAAAGGGTGAATAGATCTAACTATTTTTTGTGGCTTTTTCTTGGACAATAGGTAAGAAAATAAATCTAAACTAGGGAAAACTGGAAATTCTCACCGAGCAACCTGAAAACTGATACCACTTAATAGAGGCTAAGGTGTCCCGTCTTTCGATGAGATGGTGGATTTCGCTTTGGGAAGTCGACTTTGACGATCCGACTACGAACGCAGCGAGGACGCCGCGCTTAGCAATCGCTAAACCAACTCCGAGAGGTTATTGACTACGCCGAGCACGCATCAACTCGACCACGAGGGTCTGCTTCCCGCGAGCAAACGAAGAACAAGCAAGAAACTGAGATTGCAATCTGGATATTGCGAATATAAGATGAAAGCTTTATTGATCAAGGTGGGGTTCTGTGACGCTTTGTCCGGTCGTTGAACACAAACGGCACGCGGTTGCAGCTATGGCTAACTTTTGATCTAAACAAAACCCAAGCAAAAAGCTACTAGATGGATCTACTTATATAGGAGCAAGGGTGACGGCCAAGGAGGTGGGAGAACGTCCCAAGGCAGCCTAAAACTAACCCTAGGTCGTACAAGGCCAATGGGCCCAAGTGGAGGTGACGAACACCTTTGGACTTGTAGTTGTACTCGGATTCTGGTGCAGCGTCAGATTGTTTTGTCCACAACTCAACGCTCCAGACGGATTTTAAGGTGATTCCAATTGTGCTGGAAAGAGCATGAAATCTACTTTCCAACAAAAAAAGAATCACCCAATTCGGAGTCCGTATGAAAAAGTTGTTGGCGTTTTGAGTCAGGTATGTCTGTGCAGTCCGAATCTGAATCCAGAACGTGAGAGACTTGGACTCTATCTTCTCTTGGCCCAAAAGTGACGTGAGAAGACTTTTTGAACAGCACCTAAACTTCTCCTTTTCCCTTATCTTCATATGTGGATTGTACAAATGTCCCATACACCTGCAATTAGACAAAACACAAAAGTATGTGAAGTATTTTTGTTCTGGATAACATAAATATATTATTGAATAGTTTGCACTGGCAATCACCTGACAAATATGCATGTATGCAATATTTTTGGTCTTATCCAAGGTAGTCATGTCCTCATCAACTAGGAATGCATCATTCTCATGTGAAGTTATATCATCAATACCTTTACTGTTACCTTGTCGCAAAGGCGTAGCTGATGTAGGTACAGACGTAGACAATGCACCATACTCTTGAGATGATGTCGCGCTCACAATCCGAGGTGGGGCTGCTCTAGTAGGTGCAACGGTGGAGGAACCAACCGGCGGTGGTGAGCATGAACTGGAATAGTACTTGTTGTAGTCACCCAATGCATCCTCCTATAACTGTGTCTCAATGGTACAAGCACGAACATACATACCAGTAATGCAACGAGGAATATACTGAAATCTTGCCTGAATATCATGGTTCAAACCACCAAAAAATCTATTCATTGTATCATCCTTAGATTCTTCTATGTCACAATGATGCATATAAGATTTGAACTCTTTGTAGTAAGTTTGAACAGTGTTGTTGCCTTGTTTAAATTGTTCAAATTTATGGGCAATTCACGATTTATAGTAAGGAGGGAAAAATGTTGTCTCATTACATCTTTCAAATCTTTCCAAGTTGTGGGTTGGTTATCAATATTTTTCTTACAATGCACACTCCACCAAACTCAAGCAAAACCAAGAATGCTCTAGTAGCAGCTCGCATCAGCCAAGTTCGTAAAAGTCATGGTTACTAAAAACTTGTTCTACTTCAAACTCCCAAGCTAGATAAATAGCAGGATTAAATCTACCTCAAATGACGGTAAAGAGATAACCTGACCATGTGGTTGTGTGTGTTGTCCCAACTCGTGATGGTGAAGATGTGTCCATCATACAAGAACTTCTATCTCCGTAACTCTGTCATGATTAGTAGAACAAGAAACAAAATTCCAGAATAATGTTCCTATGAACTACTAGGATGTGGTTGTAAAGTGCTCACAAGAAAGCAAATATCAATATCTTACAAGTTCTTACCATGCGGCAGGTGGTGACAGTAAACCAAATGATGTCAAATAACTTTGAAGATTGTGTAAAGCGATTGCCGGGGAACGACGATACACGTGTAGAAATATGTGGAGCTGGGTTGGCTATATATGGTAGCAAAAGATTAGCAATAATCAATTCAGAGATGCAATGTTGAATAAACGCTCAACGACGGTACTGTGCTGGTCCTAGGCTAGACCGGACTAGAGACGCCGGAGCACGATCAACCTGACCACGAAGGTCTATCCCTGCAAGCAATCGAAGAACAAGCAAGATAATAAAAGCAATCTGAATATTACGAGTATGTATGAAGTATTGATAAAGGTGGGGATCCGTAAGTGGTCTTGGTCTGGTCGTTGGACACAAACGAAGTACACGAAGTTGCAATGACTAACTTTTAACTAAACAAATCCCTAGGAAAAAGCTACTAGATGGATCTACTTATATAGGAGCAAGGGGTGGCGGCCAAGGAGGTGGGAGAACGTCCCAAGGCAGCCTAAAACTAACCCTAGGTCGTACAAGGCCAATGGGCCCAAGTGGAGGTGACGTAACACCTTTGGACTTGTAGTTTGACTCGGATTCTGGTGCAACATCAGATTGTTTCGTCTGTAACTCAACGCTCCGGACGTATTTTGAGGTGATTCCAATTGTGCTGGACAGAGCATGAAATCTACTTTCCAACAAAAAAAGAATCACCCAATTCGGAGTCCGTATGAAAAAGTTGTTGGCGTTTTGAGTCAGGTATGTCTGTGCAGTCCGAATCTGAATCCAGACCGTGAGAGACTTGGACTCTATCTTCTCTTGGCCCAAAAGTGACGTGACAAAACTTTTCAAACAGCACCTAAACTTCTCCTTTCCCTTATCTTCATATGTGGATTGTACAAATGTCCCATACACCTGCAATTAGACAAAACACAAAAGTATGTGAAGTATTTTTGTTCTGGATAACATAAATATATTATTGAATAGTTTGCACTAGAAATCACCTGACAAATATGCATGTATGCAATATTTTTTGTCTTATCCAACGTAGTCATGTCCTCATCATGGTACCTGAGTATGCATAGAGTTTCCGTTTGAGGTAGCAACCATGTCTCATGTGAATCGAAGGAGAGTTGTGATAGGAGTGATGCCACCTCGGTTTCGAGAGCTCTTGCACGTGCTCGAGTCATAGGTCCTTGTGGGGTTGGATGTGTCGATGTAGAGTCCATGGGGATGATGGAAGGATGCTCCGCATCAACTCGAACTGGTGGCGGAGATGAATCTGGTGGCGTATATGGATTCGGATTGGGGGTGAATATGTGGTGGTGGTATATGGCGGCAGCGACGTGACAACCTGTGAACAGAACTCGAAACTCTAAAAACTAGACGCTAAGACCAGCAACTTGACACGACGATGCAACCGTAAATTCAACAAAGCAAATACAGAAAAGATTATGCAAAGGCTCAGATTGGTTCGGATGGGATGAACTAACCCTATTTTTTTGGCTTTTTCGTGGACTATAGGTATGATGAATAGACTCGATCTAAACTACGAAAAACTGTAAAATCTCACCGAGCAACCTGGAAATCTGATACCACTTCATAGAAGCAAATGTGTCCCGCCTTTCGATGAGATGGTGGATTTCGCTTTGGTGGAAGTCGACTTTGACGATCCGACTACGAAGGCAGTAAGGACGCCGCGCTTTTAGCAATCGCTAAACCAACTCCGAGAGGTTATTGACCATGCCGAGCACGATCAACCCGACCACAAGGGTCTATTTCGCGAGCAAACGAAGAACAAGCAAGAAACCGAGATTGCAACTGGATATTGCGAATATAAGATGAAAGCTTTATTGATCAAGGTGGGGTTCTGTGACGCTTTGTCCGGTCGCTGAACACAAACGGCACGCCGGTTGCAGCTATGGCGAACTTTTGATCTAAACAAAACCCAAAGTCTAAACGGTGCCCTAAGGGCTGTATATATGGAGGAAGAGGGGGAGAATTTCGTGGCCCTTGGTGGAGGGGTCCGAAACTAACCCTATCTCTTGTTTCCCCACACATACGGACTCTAAAAATAGCCTATACTAATGTATTTCGAAATTACATGGGCCTGGCCCAATAATAAGGTGACGCAGCACCTAGAATAGCCTCTGGACGAAATTTATGAAGTGGCATCTTGTATATTTCGTCCAAGGCTTCATGCACTCATTATGGTGGCTTCAAAGTCCTGAAATCATCACTTGTAACTCCATTCTTGTCCCCTTGCACATGCCATCATCTCCATGCTTGTTCTTGCTCCAATGTTCATCCTTCTCCAAGCTAGGCCCTTCATTTGTAAGCAAAACAAATGTATCCAATTTAGGCAAGATCATATTCTCATGAACATTAGAATCATTACCAAGAAACGAAAGTACCGTAATTTAGTTGGCGGCGCGAGCTCTAGTAATTGGTCCAAGATGTATAGCAGCAGGGTTGTGGGTGTAACAATGGTATTGATGTCCTCATCATCCTCCCTTCTTGAAATGAAGTCGCCCTCGACGGAAGTTCATCTTCCTCACCCAAATATGGCTTCAAATCTGCAATGTTAAAAGTGGACTAACCCCAAAATCTGCAGCAGCTCAAGTTTATATGCATTATCATTTACTTTCTCCAACACCTTAAAGGGACCAGAAGACGTGGTATTAGCTTTGATTTATGCAAATCAGAAATCTATCCTCACGCAAATGTAACCAAACAAGATCTCCAGTGCAAACACAACATGTTTTCTACCCTTATCTCCAAAGAAGTTTATATTTAGCATTCATACGCCAATGTTTTCCTTAGTTAACTCATGCATTTTTAAAATCAATTCAGCACGCTTTTTAGCATCAAAATTAACCTTCTCCAAGATGGAAGAGGCAACAAATCAATAGGTGCACGAGGTAGGAAACCATACACAACTTCAAAAGGGCACATCTTAGTAGTAGAATGCAATGAACGATTATAAGCAAATTCAATATGAGGCAAGCATTCCTCCCACATTTTCTTATTTTTCTTTAGAACAGCCCTAAGCATAGTAGACAATGTTCTATTGACTACTTCAGTTTGTCCATCAGTTTGGGGTGACAAGTAGTACTAAAAAGCAGTTTAGTCCCCAACTTAGCCCATAAACATCTCCAAAAGTGGCTAAGAAATTTAGTATCACGATCTGAAACAATAGTATTTGGCACACCATGCAAGCTTAATAATTTCAAGAAAGAACAAATCAGCAACATTGACAAAGATCATCGCTTTTATGACATGGTATAAAGTGTGCCATTTTCGAGAATCTATCCACGACAACAAATATGCTATCCTCCCTTCTTTGTTCTAGGTAAACCTAAAACAAAGTCCATCGATATATCCTCCCAAGGAACACTAGGTACAGTGCAAAGGCATATATAAACCATGAGGATTGAGTCGTGACTTAGCTTTTTGACATGTAGTGCAATGAGCAATAAAACGCCAACATCCCGCCTCATCTTTGGCCAAAAGAAATGTGTAGCAAGTACGCCCTCCGCCTTCTTCACGCCAAAGTGTCCCATTAGTCCTCCTCCATGCGCCTCCGCAACAACAAAAGACGAACGGAGCTAGCTGGAATGCATAGCTTGTTAGCACGAACACAAATCCATCATTAACGACAAACTTGTTCCATGTTCTTCCTTCTTTACAATTCTGCAATACATCTTTAAAATCAGCATCATGCACATATTGATCTTTGATGGTCTCCAAACCAAATATTTTGAAGTCAAGTTGTGAAAGCATAGTATAGCGATTTAGACAATGCATCAAGAATAACATTTTCTTTACCCTTCTTGTGTTTAATGACATAAGGGAAAGTCTCAATGAATTCAACCCATTTAGCATGTCTACGATTCAGTTTAGCTTGACTTTTAATATGTTTCAAAGATTCATGATCGAATGTATAACAAATTCTTTGGGCCATAAATAATGTTGCTATGTTTCTAAAGTCCTAACAAGAGCATATAATTCTTTATCATAAGTAGAGTAATTCAGACTAGGCCCACTCAATTTTTCGTAAAAGTATGCAACAGGTTTGCCATCTTGTAATAACACACCTCCTAATCCAATTCCACTAGCATCACATTCAAGCTCAAAAGTCTTATTAAAATCAGAAGTTGGAGTAAAGGAGCATGTGTCAACTTAGCTTTCAATACCGTGAAGGCTTCTTCCCGTATGCGGTACCCCAAACAAAAGGCACATCCTTCTTTGTAAGCTCGTTGAGAGGTGCAGCAATGGTGCTGAAATCTCTCACAAAACGCCTATAGAAACCAGCGAGGCCAAGGAAACTCCTCACTTGTGTGACTGCTTTGGGCTGCGCCAACTCTCAATAGCTTCAATCTTGGCTTTATCAACTTCAATTCCTCGTGGAGTAACAACATAGCCAAGAAAAGATACTCGGTCGGTGCAAAAGGTGCACTTCCCAAGGTTACCAAACAAACGCATCACGAGAGCATTAAAACAACACGAATGTTCCAAATGTTCTTCCAAAGATTTGCTATAAATCAAGATATCATCAAAATAGACTACCACAAATCGTCCAATGAAAACACGAAAACTTCGCTCATTAATCTCATGAAAGTACTAGGTGCATTAGTTAACCCAAAAGGCATGACTAACCACTCATATAATCCAAACTTAGTTTTAAATGCTGTTTTCCATTCATCTCCCAATTTCATACGAATTTGATGGTATCCACTACGCAAATCAACTTTGGAGAATATTGTAGAGCCACTCAATTCATCAAGCATATCATCTAGCCTAGGAATAGGGTGACGATAACTAATAGTAATATTATTGATGCCTCTACAATCAACACACATACGTGACGTACCATCCTTTTTCGCACTAGAATAATAGGAACAGACAAGGACTAAGGGATTCGCAGATATAACCTTTGTCGAGCAGCTCCTCAGATTTGACGATAATCTCCTTCGCCTCCTCCGGATTGGTACGGTATGGTGCACGGTTGGTAATGATGCACCGAATTAAGTCAATTTGATGCTCAATCCTCTAATAGGTGGTAATCCTGGGCACGCCTTGTGGAAAGACGCCAATAACTCCCCGCAAAATGTTAGTGACAAGAGGGGCAAAGAGGAAGGCACGCCCTCGAATGAAAATAATGCCTCTTTGCACACAAAAGCATAGCAAATAGATTGGCTAAAATCTAGCTCATCAATATCAGATTTGGTGGCAAGTAAACATGCACTTTTCAATTTAATTTCGTAGCAACAAGAGATGGTTTATTATTATTAGGCTTCATGTGTCGCTCAAATTCTTTTGCCACAATCTGATTTTCACTCTTATTTTTCTCCTGTTTTGCTTTATTAGCTCTATTAATATCATCTTTCAAAATGGACTCAGGAGTCATAGGAAGCAAAGTAATATTTTTATCCTTATGAACAAGAGTATATCGATTGTTTCTACCATGGTGTATGAATTTTATCAAATTGCCATGGTCTACCAAGTAACAAGGAACATGCTTGCATAGGTACCACATCACAATCAACATAATCAGATATGTAGAGATACTAAAATGCACACTAACAAGACGTGTTACCTTCACCTTGCCGCTGTTGTTGAACCATTGGATGTAGTAAGGATGTGGATGTGGTCTTGTGGTGAGAGATAGCTTCCACCATCTCCATGCTAGCCAAGTTGTTGCAGCTCCTCCATCTATGATGACGCTAATAGAACGCTCCTTCACAACTCCCTTTGTATGGAACAAATTATGCCTCTGATTTTGCTCACTTGTGTAACCTGCACACTCAAAACACGCTGAGCAACTAAACATTCATACCGCCAAGATCTTCAAAGAGCCATGTATTGTGTCTCATGATCGTAATCATCTCCACCGTGTTCCTCATGTGTAATAAGAGCCAAAGTCTCCTCATCATAGTCACTAGCGGACTCATACCCACCATCCTCAAGAGCAATCATCACACGCTGAGATTTGCATTCTCTCAAAAATGTCCTCTTCCTTACAACGACGACAAATAATATCACTTGTGTGCCCTGCTGACGCCATGGAAGAAGAAGAGCTCCGTGCAGTGCCCGGCAGTGTGCTCTTGGCGATAGTGGTGGTTGTGCCCGCTTTTTGTATCACGGTTGGAGGTGGCACCAAGGAGGTGATGGGGCAAAGGAAGTAGATGATGCACGTGGTGTCCATGATGAAGGTCGACCTGCAGAAAAGTTAGTGCGCCGCCAATGCCCGCCGATCCTCAAGACTTCACGCTCAGCTTTACAAGCAAGATGGAATAAACGAGTGATATTATTATAATCCTTATAGTCTAGAATGGTCTGAATCTCTATTTAATCCACCCGTAAAACGTGCAAGCATAGCTTCATTCTCCTCAACAATACCACATCTAATCAAGCCAGTTTGTAATTCCCGATAATATTCTTCTACAGAATTTTTTCCTTGTCTTAAACGCTGCAATTTTTGAAGTAATTCACGTTGATAATATGGTGGAACCCAACGAGTACGCATAGCAGTTTTCAAAGCAGCCCAAGTAGTGGAACAGATATAATCTACAATGTTCGCACCACCAAACACATGCAAAGCTAGTGAAAGCACAAACAGAAGCAGAACACGCCTCTCCTCGTGATATTGTAAACATGTAAATCGTTGTTCAGCTTCTAACTCCCAAGTAAGATATATATCAGAACATATCTACCCTCAAATGGTGGAATATTCAATTTCAGTTTAGGGAGATGGTCATGATCTCGCACTGAGGGGAGCCCTAACATTGCCATTATTTGCATGTGGACGACCGTGGTTGTGGTGCTGGTGGTTGCACGTAGTTCGATGTTGATCAACCTCATCCTCGTAATCTTCCACATAATCATCCTCGCTTGGTACCAAAGAGCAGCAGAGAGCAGGAGCCAAAGAAGCACCAACAGCAGAGCAGCGCACCAGAATTTTGTCCTCGCTCAATAGGAACACGCCGAGCTCGCCCATACCGATTCGAAGGGGCGAGTTGTTGTCGCTGCAGAGGTGCGATAGGTGCAGCCGGTGGTTGTGGAAAACGCGCGAGCAATTCATCAAACTTGCTATCAAGCTTTGTTTCAAACGCCTTCTCAATGCCATCTATCTTCTCCATGGCCTCACAAATCTGTTTACCACATCTTGCACCTGTCCAATCATCATTTGCTGAAACTTATCATGTAGCTGTTTGTTTGTCGATTCTCCCAATCAGTCATCGGCCTGTGTTCCTGCCATGGTTAGCAGCAATAGAAACACACAAGAATATGATCCCACAGACTACTAGGAAGTGGTGGTGGTGGTGTGGTGGACAAATACAAACCGTGAAGCAAATCTCAAATTCTTACCAGCCTACCCAAAGAAAGGTGGTGATCGCAACCGCTGTAGTCAAAACTCTCAAAGCTTGGCTATAGCGATTTGTGGAGAATCAAACGCACGACGAGATGTATGTGGAGCTGGAAGGCTTATAATATGGTAGCAAAAGGGTCAAGAATAATCAAATCGAGATGCAAAGTTGAATAAACGCCAACGACGGTATCAGGTTGGTCCTAGGCTAGACCGCATAGAGACGCGAGCCTAGAACACTAACAAAATCACGGCGCTGCACGTAAACAAAGGAAAAGCACACTCAATTTTTTTTTCGCTTTTTTTTTTTTTGCGCTGCTTTTTTTTTACGCTTTTTTTTTTTTGTTTTTTTGAAAAATCACTATAATGGCGAGTGTCTCAAAACTCTTCCTGTGTCAAATCGACAGATTGGCACGAAATTTTTTCGACCAAATTTTTTTTTTTCGATCGCCTGACCCAAAACTCGAAACGGGTCAAAAAACTTTCTATAACGGCGATCGCTCAATACGCTTAGAAACACCTAAAATAGGATAGCCGTAAATTTTTTATCCCGTGTTTTTGGAAAATTTTGGGCCTAAACGAGGGTGGTTTCCGACTTTTTTTTTTGGAAACCAACCTCTTCTACGGACGGCAAAAGATTGCTGAATCCAAACCTACTCGCATAAGGAAACACGAATCGAAATTAGATGGATCCCAAAACAAATCTAATATGCAAGGAACTCGGATTGGTGGTGGATATATGGTGGTGGTATATGGCAACGGTGGTGGTATATGGCAGCGTGGTGGTATATGGATACGGATTCAAGCGGTATGATAAGCGTGGTGGTAGATGGCAGGGCGATGATGATGAAAGCGCGCGGCGCGTGACAACTTATGACCGTAACTCAAACTCTAAAAGACTAGACTCTAAGACCAAAGAACTAGACACGATGATGCAACCGCAAATTCAACAACGCAAATACGTAAAAGATTATGCAAAGGCTCGATTGGTTCGGATATGATGACCTAACCCTAATTTTTTTGGCTTTTTCAGAGACTGTAGGTATGAAGAATGAATCGATCTAAACTACGAAAACTCAGAAAATCTCACCGAGCAACCCGGAAATCTGATACCACTTGATAGACGCAGAGGTGTCCCGCCTTTCGATGAGATGGTGGATTTCGCTTGGTGGAAGTCGACTTTGACGATCCGACTACGAAGGCGGCGAGGACGCCGCTACTTTAGCAATCGCTAAACCAACTCCGAGAGGTTATTGACCACGCCGAGCACGATCAACTCGACCACGAGGGTCTATTTCGCGAGCAAACGAAGAACAAGCAAGAAACCGAGATTGCAACTGGATATTGCGAATATAAGATGAAAGCTTTATTGATCAAGGTGGGGTTCTGTGGACGCTTTGTCCGGTCGCTGAACACAAACGGCACGCCGGTTGCAGCTATGGCGAACTTTTGATCTAAACAAAACCCAAAGTCTAAACGGTGCCCTAAGGGCTGTATATATGGAGGAAGAGGGGAGAATTTCGTGGCCCTTGGTGGAGGGGTCCAAACTAACCCTATCTCTTGTTTCCCCACACATACGGACTCTAAAAATAGCCTATACTAATGTATTTCGAAATTACATGGGCCTGGCCCAATAATAAGGTGACGAAGACCTAGAATAGCCTCCGGACGAAATTTATGAAGTGGCATCTTGTATATTTCGTCCAAGGCTTCATGCACTCATTATGGTGGCTTCAAAGTCCTGAAATCATCACTTGTAACTCCATTCTTGTCCCCTTGCACATGCCATCATCTCCATGCTTGTTCTTGCTCAATGTTCATCCTTCTCCAAGCTAGGCCCTTCATTTGTAAGCAAAACAAATGTATCCAATTTAGGCAGATCATATTCTCATGAACATTAGAATCATTACCAAGAAACGAAAGTACCGTAAATTTAGTTGGCGCATGCGAGCTCTAGTAATTGGTCCAAGATGTATAGCAAATAGGGTTGTGGGTGTAACAATGGTATTGATGTCCTCATCACCATGGGTCTCTCACGAGGAGGAGATTCGATAGATGAGCGAGCTCTATCTCTAATCTTGAGCTAAACCAACGCCGAGTCTCAAAGTGAGGAGTGGGGTCCTATATAGAGTCTGGGCGAGGGGTACATGGGCTCAAATTTCAACACGCCACAAGACAGCGCTGGCCGGATGATCCGGCGACGGTCCGGATGATCCGGTGGGGCCCGGATGGTCCGGTGCTCACCGGTGACGGCGTTAGGTCGGACGTCCGCCGGTGGTCCGGATGTCCGGGGATCCGGATGATCCGCCGGTGTCCGGATGATCCGCTTCAGCTGTGGAGGTTCTGCTGCTTTGGTCGATGAAGCGGATCGTCCCGGACCGGGTCCGGATCATCCGGCTCGTCCCGGATCGCTCGGGCCTCCGTCCGGATCGTCCGCCTCTCGGTCCTGGTTGCTTTCCTCTCCGCTCACAGATGTCTTCCGCTCGATTCTCCTTGCTTCCTAGCCTCTTCATGGTCGACTTTTGGTGCCCGAGTATGCATAGAGTTTCCGCTTGAGGTAGTAACCATGTCTCATGTGAATCAAGGAGAGTTGTGAGAGGAGTGATGTCCCCGGTTTCGAGAGCTCTTGCACGTGCTCGAGTCATCGGTCCTTGTGGTGTTGTAGGTGTTGATGTAGAGTCCATGGGGATGATGGAAGGATGCTCCGCATCATATCCCTCCTTCGAAAGGATCCGACCTCGATCTAGATCTTCATCACCATGGAAAGGCGAGAGGTCTTTGACGTTGAAGGTGTCGCCACGCTGTACTTGTCGCTGGTAGGTCGAGCTTGTAGGCGCTTGTTGTTGTAGCGCATAACACCTTGAAGGGTCCATCGCTCGAGGTAGAAGTTTGACTTATGCTCGCTGGGGAAGCGCTCATGCGAATGTGTAGCCACACGAGATCGCCTATGTTGAAGATCATGGGTTGCTTGTTGATGTTGATTTTGGTCGCTAGTCGCTGTACTTGGCGCCGATGGTGTTTCTTGTATCTTCATGCATCTTCTTGATGTAGCTTGCACGGCACTTGCGCCGAGGTTGGTGCGCCTTGTAGAGGTAGAGGTAGGATGTCCAATGGGGACAATGGGTTGAAGCCGAGACGACCTCAAAGGGGGACTTGCTTGGTCGTCGAATGTCTTGCGCGGTTGTAGGCGATTTCGGCGATGGTAGACACGCCCCACTCCTTGATGTTCTTCTTGATCAACACGCCAAGTAGAGTGGAGAGCGTCTGTTTGTCACCTCCGCTTGGCCGCCGGTTTGAGGATGGTATGCGGAGGAGAACAAGAGCTTGATTCCGAGCTTGACGCAAAGAGTTTTCCAAAAGTAACTCAAGAACTTGACGTCATGGTCGGAGACGATTGACTTTGGTACTCCATGGAGGCGCAAGATTTCCTACAAAAGAGATTTGCAATATGTGAAGCATCGCTCACCTTGTTGCAAGGAATGAAATGTGCCATTTTAGAAAATCTGTCCACAACAACAAATACGAAGTCCTTTCCATTTTGAGTTCTAGGCAAACCAAGTACAAAGTCCATGCTAATGTCTTCCCAAGGTTGATAAGGAATAGGAAGAGGCATGTAAAGACCATGAGATTGAGCTTTTGACTTAGCTTTATGCATGTTGAGCATCTTGTGGTGAAGCGTGAGACGCCTCAAACATCTTTGGCCAAAAGTAGTTCTTGGAGAGCGTGGCGAAAGTCTTGTCGCTATCCAAAGTGTCCCATGAGTCCACCTCCATGAGCCTCTTGCAAAAGTAGCAAACGAAGAGAAGACTCGGTATGCAAAGTTTGTTAGCTCTCATAAGATAACCATCCTTGAGGTAATATTGTTCCCAAGATGTATGCGTCAAACATTTAGCATAATGAGGTGCAAAAGATGGATCACTAGCATACAAATCTTTGATATGCTCAAACCATATAACATTCAACTCAAGTTGGGTGACAAGCGCATATATGCGTGAAAGTGCATCGGCAACTACATTTTCCTTGCCCTTAATGTACTTGATCACATATGGAAAAGATTCAATAAATTCACTCCATTTGGCATGACGCTTGTTCAATTTAGTTTGACCTTTTAAGTACTTAAGCGTTTCATGATCGGTATGGATGACAAACTCATGAGGTCTAAGATAATGTTCCCAAACATGGAGGACACGCACTAAAGCATACAATTCTTTGTCATACACGGGATAGTTAACTTGAGCACCGGAGAGTTTTTCACTAAAATAAGCAATAACTCGTTTTTCGTGCATTAAAACTCCGCCGATTCCGGTACCACTTGCATCACAATGGACCTCAAAAGTTTTGTCAAAATTGGGCAAAGCAAGAATCGGAGCATGAGTAAGTAAAGACTTGAGCTCATCAAAAGCGTTGGATTGCAAAGGTCCCCAAACAAAAGGAGTATTCTTCTTACTCAAAGCATGCAAAGGAGCTGCGATAGTGCTAAAGTTTTTCACAAAGTGGCGATAAAAACCTGCAAGACCAAGGAAGCTTCGCACTTGTTGCAAATTGGTGGGTTAGCCAAGTTTTAATTGCTTTGATCTTAGTTTCATCAACATGGACACCCTTGGAAGAGACAACGAAACCCAAGAAAACCACTTTGTCAACTCCAAAAGTGCATTTCTTCAAGTTGGCATAAAGACTTTCTTTTCGAAGTGTTTGCAAAACAAGCTTAACATGATCAAGATGCTCTTTCATGGTTTTGCTAAACACAAGAATATCATCGAAGTAAACCACAACAAAGATTCCAATGTATGGACGAAGTACATGATGCACGAGACGCACAAAAGTGCCGGGAGCTTCCGACAAACCCATAGGCATAACCAACCATTCATATAAGACAAATTTTGTTTTGAAAGCGGTTTTCCATTCATCACCCTCATGAATGCGGATTTGATAATAGCCACTTTTAAGATCAATTTTTGAGAAAAAGTTGGCGCCACTAAGTTCATCAAGCATATCATCTAAGCGAGGAATGGGATGCCTATAGCGCACGGTGATAGCATTTATGGGTCTACAATCGAGCACAAGCGAAACTTCCATCGGCTTAGGCACAAGTATAACGGGCCGCACAAGGGCTTAAGCTTTCACGCACATGACCGTTGTTGAGTAGTTGTTGTACTTGCCGCTGAATCTCCTTGGTTTCTTCGGGATTGACACGGTAGGGTGCTTTGTTTGGAAGTGGCACCGGGATGAGGTCGATTCGATGCTCAATGCCTCAAGAGGAGGTAGACCCGAGGTAGCTCATCGGGAAAACATCTTGAAATTCCTGCAAAAGAGATTGAAACACCAAAGGTAGCTCATGAGTGGTGTTAGTTTGTGGTTCTCCATCCTTGCACACTAGGACAAAGTGCATCACACTCGATGGGTTCTCACACACTTCTCTCATCTCATGTTTGGTGGCGAATAGTATGAGGTTTTTCTCTAGGCTAAGAGGCGCTCAAATTTGGCTTGTGGCTCTCACTCACTTTTTGGTGGCTCACTTTCTCACTCTTCTCTCTTTGGTTGGTGGCTTGTTTGTCGGCTATCACTTGACTAGGAGACATGGGTTGTAGGACATATTCTTTGCCTTTCATCTTGAAGCTATAGTGGTTTGTACGCCCATTGTGGTAGACACCACGGTCGAATTGCCATGGCCGACCAAGGAGGAGGTGGCAAACGGTCATTGGGACCACATCACACTCCAAAGTGTCTTCATATGCACCGATTTTGAAGGATACTTGGACCGATGCTCAACTCAGATAGTGCCGAGTCACTTAGCCATTGAACCTTGTATGGTTGCGGATGCTTCTTCTGACCAATTGGAGCTTGGAGCATAGTTCTTCGCTGCTGTTGTGGCAACTACCTCCATCGATGATGACCTTGACGGATCTCCCATTGATGCCCGCCTTTAGTGTGGAAGATGTGGCATCGCTGGTCTTCTTCTTGGTGATGTTGAAGTGTCAAGACTTTGGAGACAACAAGAGCGGGCTTGTATCTTCATCACAAAAGACTTGATCATCTTCATCCTCGTTGATGCGCCGCATGGCCACTTGCTCAATAGCGCCCATTTCATCTTCACTCATTGAGTCGAGGTGCCATCGTCGCTGAGTATCATGGTACGCTTGTTGGTGCATTCATATGACTTGTGGCCTCGGCCGCCGCAAGTAAAACACTTGAAGGAGCTTGTCTTGACGGTCTCATCGGTTGAGTAGATGATGAAGCACGCGGCTTGTAGTTGCTTGTAGTAGGAGGAGGACGACTTGAACTTGTAGAAGTTTTCTTGTAACTTGACTTGTCGTCGCTTGCTTGGAAAAGGCTTGGTTGATGTCGGTTGGAGAAGTTGTTGAAGCTTGGTTGTTGGAGAGGCCATATGTCTTGGATGAGTACTTGGCGATTTGAAGTCATCTTGCACTTGTCGCTCCGCCTTTGTAGCTTGATGCACGAGCTCAATGAGGTTGGAGTAGGATTGAAGTTGGCAATCTTCTTGATGGGATGGTTGAGTCCGCTCAAGAATCGTGCCATTGTTTGCTCATCATCCTCCGTGACATTGGCTCGAATCATGGCAATCTCCATTTCCTTGTAGTATTCTTCAACACTCTTTGTTCCTTGCTTGAGGAGTTGTAGATTCTTGAAGAGATCACGGTTGTAGTAGGTGGGCACAAAGCATGCTCTCATGACATCCTTCATTTGAGCCCAAGTGGTGATTGGAGGTTCATCTCTTGCTTGTCGGCGCTCAAGGACTTGTTCCCACCATATGAGCACATAGTCTTGGATCTCAAGTGATGCCATAGCTATCTTCTTCTCTTCCTCATAGTTGTGCAAACGAAAGATTTTGTCGACCTTCAATGCCCATGAGAGGTATTCTTCGGGATCATTGGTTCCATTGAACTTGGGCATTGTGAACTTGAGCTTGCCATAGCGATGTTCTTCATTGTTTTGAGGTCGATGTTGATGATGACGTTCTTGACGTGGAGGGTAATCATCCTCATGTTGCTCTTGGCGAGGAGGAAGTCCATGATCAACTTGTTCTTGTCGACCTTGAGGTTGAGGTTGAGCTTGAGGAGCTTGTGGAGGAGCTTGTTGAGCTTGACGCTGCGCACGTGGATGGTAGTTCCTCTCTTGTATTTCTTCTCAAGGGCTTCTCTTGATTGCGCCTTTCGCGATTGCGGTTGGCGAGAGCTCGACTTGATGCTTGAAGAGCGCTGTCTACCGAGAGCTTGTGCTTCGTTGTTGTGGTTGAAGACGCTTAGTCTCGCGCCTTGTTGCTCTTGGTGTAGGCGCCGTTTTGTTCTTGTTGGTGACGAAGACGTTGTTGTTCTTGAGCTTGAGCAAACGCCATTTGGCTCGATTGAGGACGAGGAACTTCTTCATCAACTTGCTCTTGGAGATTCTTGTCGTAGCGGTTGCGAGATGCATGACGATCTTGACGCTGCTCGTCAAGAATGTTCGATGACGGTGTACTTGTGTTGGAGAAGGAGTCGCCGAGTGGCGACTTGAGTGCCTCCGCCTTGAGTGTGAAGAGGTAGAAGTACGCCGTTCACCAACAAGGCGCGGATCTCGCCCATTTTTGCATCATTCTCTTTCTTGTGCTCGCCGAGTTTGTTGTCGGTAATCTCGCACGCTTTCTGAGAGTCGCAAGTCGGTGGAGAGGTTGTCGATGCGTCGCCATTGCTTGTTGCTCTTGATGGAGAGCTCGCTGCGCGCCAAAGAGGTGGCTCTTGGTGACGATGATGACATGTCGCCGCCTTGCTCGATGAAGAGTGGATTTGTAGAAGAACTTGGCCTATCCATCATTTCAAGCAAATTGTGAGTGGTAGAAGGAGAAGAATGAATACCAATGTACCTTTGACCGGTTGAAGATGAATCAAGTTCACTCAAATGCGGACAATGAAATAGCACTATTGGTACCGATCCTTGTCGATTCTCACACCTACACAAATAAAAGCTTTGGTGGAGCTTGGTTAGATGGTGGCACAAAATTGATTGCAATCGTTAGCTTGACTCAAAATGTTGAAGAAGATTCGCAAATTCAGATATGCAACAAGTAGACCAAGCAAGTGGTGGTACACGGAAACACACACGCAAATAGATAAATGGGATTGTGCAAACCAAAAGTGAGCCAAAATGTGGAATCCACGAAAATGCTCTTGTTGCACAATACTAGAGAGACGCTAGCACGATTGCACAATAGGCGGATACGGAGCTTGTGCACAACCT
>JAHHZJ010001157.1:0-119994 GCA_021437245.1 Aegilops speltoides | reverse complement strand
ACTAGGCAAAAATGCAACGATCTCTATCCCAAGTATACTATATGTATGGTATTTCGGTGCAATGATCCAAGATGATCTTATATGACAATCTTAATGTTGTATGATGCTATGCTTGTTGCTTATAAGCTCTTTGCTTATCTTTCCTCTTTGCTTAAAAGCTTGAGTGGCTCTTTTCTTTTGAGCTCTTTTCTTATGCAAACTTGACTTAACTAAGATAGCAATTGTGTATGCGATGACAACTTTGTGACACACAAGTTGATTCCGAGATATGCACCTCGATTGTATGTATGATATGGTGTATGCAACTAATGTGCACAAGTCACGCTGCCGCAATACTCAATGGCTAGTCTCGTGGGTAAGCAACGCAAAAGATGGTATATGATGGTTATCAATGCAATTGCAAGGTATGACAAAGATGTCGCCGATGTTACCGTCTCATAGCGAAGATGAGTAGCCACCAAAGTGAGCGCTTGTTGTTGATGTCACACCGCCTAAATAGCCAAACACAAGAGGACACGGAAATCTCACTCAAATTGTCGAACTCAAAATCGAATGGTAGTACGGAGGTTGAGTCTTGGGGTTTGGCAAGTGGAAATGGTGGTGTAAGGGTGGGGATGATGGATGTGTGGATGGTGGTGGAGGTGGATGGTGGACTGCAGAATCTGCAGCTTTCAGAGGAAGCCGGATGATCCGGCCAGAGCCGGATGATCCGGCGAGTCCAGATGATCCGGACTTGGTCCGATGATCCGGCAGGTCAACGACGCACGGAACTGCTCGAAGAACTCAAAACGGGAGAAATTTGACGATTTCGGGGTTTTGGGTGGATTTCGAGGGAAGAAGGTGGGGAAACACAAGATCCACGAAGTTACACAATCAATCCACGGATCAAAAACAACAAAACATCATCAAAACCAACAAATCACAAAAAATTTGGGGTATTTTTGTGGGATTTTCGGTTTTAGGACGAAAACAACAAAATCAAGCTAGAAATCACGAGGTAGGGGCTCCAAAAACGTGATCAACCTGGCTCATGATACCATATGATGTAGGGTGGAACCCTAATTCGTCGATCTTTCACGTTTGGAGGGGATCCTACGGAGGAAACACGAAGAACACGCGAAGCACGCTGGGAAACACGGGAAAACGAGAGAAATCACTCAACCAACAAGGAATCGATCACACAAGTGCTAGATCAACATACACACATGAGATCCACAAGATACATAGTCAACTAGGGTAAGGATACAAAGGAACCGTTCATCTCCCGGAGGAGGCCTTGAATCCACGAGGGGATCTTCCCAAAAAGGGGTCTTGTATCCGAGAGGATCTTCTCCGAAGAGGCCGCGGTCTCTCACGAGGAGGAGATCCGATAGATGAGCGTAGCTCTATCTCTAATCTTGAGCTAAACCAACGCTGAGTCTCAAAGGAGGAGAGGGGGTCCTATATATAGAGTCTGGGGCGAAGGGGTACATGGGCTCAGCCCAACACGCGCACACAGGCGCTGGCCGGATGATCCGGACGGGGTCCGGATGATCCGGCTGGTCCGGATGATCCGGTGGGCCCGGATGGTCCGGTGCTCACCGGTGACGGCGAGGGCCGGACGTCCGCCGGTGGTTCGGATGTCCGGCGGGATCCGGATGATCCGGCCGGGTCCGGATGATCCGCCGGGTCCGATGATCCGGCCAGCGTGGAGGTTCTGCTGCTTTTCGGTCGATGAAGCGGATCGTCCGGACCGGGTCCGGATCATCCGGCTCGTCCCGGATCGTCCGCCTCCGTCCGATCGTCCGCCTCTTCGTCCTGGTTGCTTTCTCCTCTCCGCTTCACAGATGTCTTCCGCTCGATTCTCCTTGCTTCCTAGCCTCTTCATGGTCGACTCCTTGGTGCCTGAGTATGCATAGAGTTTCCGTTTGAGGTAGTAACCATGTCTCATTGAATCGAAGGAGAGTTGTGAGAGGAGTGATGTCACCTCGGTTTCGAGAGCTCTTGCACGTGCTCGAGTCATCGGTCCTTGTGGTGTTGTAGGTGTTGATGTAGAGTCCATGGGGATGATGGAAGGATGCTCCGCATCACGTTTGAGTACTTATTTGTCCGACACAGACTCCGAATGAAAAAATTATGACCGTTTTAGTGAACATCTCTCCATTCTATGGCAGTCCTTGAAAGTACTTCATTTTCTCGTGCGCTTTATGCCTGATTGACCGAAAATTTCTTGTCCTCTATAGAGGAGATATCGTTTCCACATATATATTGACTGATGCCAGGAATGCCCTTTTGTTCTTGGCTTTCATGCGCATGAGTTACAGCATGCCATCCGGCGAAAACAAGGAGAATAAGGCATATAGCCAATCGGATTTTCTTCAATTTACGCCAAATGAGATCGCCTTGATCATAGAGCATATACAAAGGTACCTTTGTCCCTACCAGGGGGATAATGTCTATAAGCAACACAATCTCTCGAATTTCCTTCAAAAGGAAGTGCCAATGGGTTCGTAAACTTGTCCGAAAACAATGATTTAATGATGTTCTTTGACTTTCAGTACAAAAAGTCCTGCTTAAGGCTGTATTTGAGGGTACTCCGGCCTCAAGGCGCAAGCGGGAGTATTTTTGATTCGCTACCACCACGAGCCGCTTGAGTACTTGTGGGTCCGACACGGACCAATGACAAAATTATGACCGCTTTAGTGAACATTTGTCCATTCTATGGCAGTCCTTGAAAGTACTTCATTTTCTCGTGCTTTTTGCCCGATTGACCTAAAATTTCTTGTCCTCTATAGAGGAGATATCGCTTCCACATATATATTGACCGATGCCAGAATGCCCTTTTGTTCTTGGCTTTCACGCGCATGAGTTATAGCATGCCATCCGGCGAAAACAAGGAGAATAAGGCATATAGCCACTGGATTTACTTCAATTTACGGCCAAATGAGATTGCCCGGATCATAGAGCATCTGCAGAAAGGTACCTTTGTCCCTACCAGGGGGGATAATGTCTATAAGCAACGCACTCTCTCGAATTTCCTTTAAAAGGAAGTGCCAATGGGTTCAGAAACTTGTCTGAAAAACAGCGACGAATGATGTTCTTCGACTTTCAGGGCCAAAAAGTCCTGCTTAAGGCTGTATTTGAGGGTACTCCGGGCCTCTAGGCGAAGCGGGGAGTATTTTCTGGATTCGCGCGCTCACCACGAGCCGTTTGAGTACTTGTGGGTCCGACACGGACCAATGACAAAATTATGACCGCTTTAGTGAACATCTCCCATTCTATGGCGCCCTTGAAAGTACTTCATTTTCTCGCGCGCTTTTTGGCTGATTGCCCTAAATTTCTTGTCCTCTATAGAGGAGATATCGCTTCCACATATATATTAACCGATGCCAAGAATGCCGCTTTGTTCTTGGCTTTCACGCCGCGAGTTACAAAGATGCCATCCGCTAAAACAAGGAGAATAGGGCATATAGCCACCGGATTTTTTTCAATTTACTGGACAAATGAGATTGCCTTGATCATAGAGCATCCGCCGAAGGTACGCTTTGTCCCTACCAGGGGGCTAATTTCTATAAACAACATAATCTCTCGAATTTCCTTCAAAAGGAAGTGTCAATGGGTTCGTAAACTTGTCCGAAAAACAATGATTTAATGATGTTCTTTGACTTTCGTGGTCAAAAGTCCCGCTTAAGGTCGATTCGAGGGTACTCCGGCCTCCCGCGCAAGCGGGAGTATTTTCTGATTGCGCCCACCACGAGCCGCTTGAGTACTTGTGGGTTTCACACGGACCAATGACAAAATTATGACCGCTTTAGTGAACATCTCTCCATTCTATGGCAGTCCATGAAAGTACTTCATTTTCTCGCATGCTTTTGCCCGATTGCCTAAAATTTCTTGTCCTCTATAGAGGAGATATCGCTTCACATATATATCGACCGATGCCAGAATGCCCTTTGTTCTTGGCTTTCACGCTGCGTGAGTTACAAAGATGCCATCCGCTAAAACAAGGAGAATAAGGCATATAGTCACTGGATTCTTCAATTTACGCCAAATGAGATCGCCTTGATCATAGAGCATCCAAGAAAGGTACCTTTGTCCCTACCAGGGGGCTAATGTCTATAAGCAACATAATCTCTCAAATTTCCTGCAAAAGGAAGTGCCAATGGGTTTAGAAACTTGTCCAAAAACAATGATTTAATGATGTTCTTTGACTTTCAGTACAAAAAGTCCTGCTTAAGGTCAGATTTGAGGGTACTCTAGGCCTCCCGCGCAAGCGGGAGTATTTTCTGATTCGCCGCCGCCGTGAGCTGTTTGAGTACTTGTGGGTTTCACACGGACCAATGACAAATATATGACCGCTTTAGTGAACATCTCTCCATTCTATGGCGCCCTTGAAAGTACTTCATTTTCTCGCATGCTTTTTGCCCGATTGCCCTAAAATTTCTTGTCCTCTATAGAGGAGATATCGCTTCCACATATATATCGACCGATGCCCGAATGCCCTTTTGTTCTTGGCTTTCACGCTGCGAGTTACAAAGATGCCATTCGCGAAAAACAAGGAGAATAAGGCATATAGCCGCTAGATTTTCTTCAATTTACGGCCAAATGAGATTGCACGGATCATAGAGCATCTACAGAAAGGTACGTTTGTCCCTACCAGGGGGGCTAATGTCTATAAGCAACATAATCTCTCGAATTTCCTTCAAAAAGAAGTGCTAATGGGTTCAGAAACTTGTCTGAAAAACAGCGACGAATAATGTTCTTTTACTTTCAGGGCAAGAAGTCCTGCTTAAGTCCGTATTTGAGGGTACTCCGGGCCTCCTGGCGCAAGCAGGGAGTATTTTCTAGATTTGCGCACTCACCACAAGCAGTTTGAGTACTTGTGGGTCCGACACGGACTCCGAATGACAAAATTATGACCGTTTTAGTGAACATTTGTCCATTCTATGGCAGTCCTTGAAAGTACTTCATTTTCTCGCATGCTTTTTGCCGATTGACCTAAAATTTCGTGTCCTCTATAGAGGAGATATCGCTTCCACATATATATCGACCGATGCCACGAATGCCCTTTTGTTCTTGGCTTTCACGCCGCATGAGTTACAAAGATGCCATCCGCTAAAACAAGGAGAATAAGGCATATAGCCACCGGATTTTCTTCAATTTACTAAGCAAAATGAGATCGCCTTAACATAGAGCATCCGCAGAAGGTACCTTTGTCCCTACCAGGGGGATAATGTCTATAAGCAACACAATCTCTCGAATTTCCTTCAAAAGGAAGTGCCAATGGGTTCGTAAACTTGTCCGAAAAACAGCGATTTAATGATGTTCTTTGACTTTCGTACAAAAAGTCCCGCTTAAGGTCAGATTTGAGGGTACTCTAGGCCTCCCGCCGCAAGCGGGAGTATTTTCTCGATTCTCGCCACCACGAGCCGCTTGAGTACATGTGGGTCCGACACGACCAATGACAAAATTATGACCGCTTTAGTGAACATCTCTCCATTCTATGGCAGTCCTTGAAAGTACTTCATTTTCTCGCATGCTTTTTGGCTAATTGACCTAAAATTTCTTGTCCTCTATAGAGGAGATATCATTTCCACATATATTGATAGAGGCAAAGGTGTCCCGTCTTTCGATGAGATGGTGGATTTCGCTTTGGTGGAAGTCGACTTTGACGATCCGACTACGAAGCATGCGAGGACGCCGCGCTTTAGCAATCGCTAAACCAACTCCGAGAGGTTATCGACCACGCCGAGCACGATCAACCCGACCACGAGGGTCTATTTCGCGAGCAAACGAAGAACAAGCAAGAAACTGAGATTGCAATCTAGATATTGCGAATATAAGATGAAAGCTTTATTGATCAAGGTGGGGTTCTGTGACACCTTTGTCCGGTCGCTGAACACAAACGGCACGCGGGTTGCAGCTATGGCTAACTTTTGATCTAAAAAACCCAAAGTCTAAACGGTGCCCTAAGGGCTGTATATATGGAGGAAGAGGGGTGAATTTCGTGGCCCTTGGTGGAGGGGTCCAAACTAACCCTATCTCTTGTTTCCCACACATACGGACTCTAAAAATAGCCTATACTAATGTATTTCGAAATTACATGGGCCTGGCCCAATAATAAGGTGACACAAAGACCTAGAATAGCCTCCGGACGAAATTTATGAAGTGGCATCTTATGTATTTCGTCCAAGGCTTCATGCACTCATTATGGTGGCTTCAAAGTCCTGAAATCATCACTTGTAACTCCATTCTTGTCCCTTTATGCATGCCATCATCTCCATGCTTGTTCTTGCTCCAATGTTCATCCTTCTCCATGCTAGGCCCTTCATTTGTAAGCAAAACAAATGTATCCAATTTAGGCAGCTTCATATTCGCATGAATATTAGAATCATTACCAAGAAACGAAAGTACCTGGTAATTTAGTTGCCGCATGCGAGCTCTAGTAATTGGTCCAAGATGTATAGCAGCAGGGCTGTGGTGTAACAATGGTATTGATGTCTTCATCATCCTCCCTTCTTGAAATGAAGTCGCCCTCGACGGAAGTTCATCTTCCTCACCCAAATATGGCTTCAAATCTGCAATGTTAAAAGTGGACTAACCCCAAAATCTGAGGCAGCTCAAGTTTATATGCATTATCATTTACTTTCTCCAACACCTTAAAGGGACCAGCAGACGTGGCATTAGCTTTGATTTATGCAAATCAGAAATCTATCCCGACGCAGATGTAACAAAACAAGATCTCCAGTGCAAACACAACATGTTTTCTACCCTTATATCCAGAAGTTTATATTTAGCATTCATACGCTCAATGTTTTCCTTAGTTAACTCATGCAATTTTAAAATCAATTCAGCACGCTTTTTAGCATCAAAATTAACCTTCTCCAAGATGGAAGAGGCAACAAATCAATAGGTGCACGAGGTAGGAAACCATACACAACTTCAAAAGGGCACATCTTAGTAGTAGAATGCAATGAACGATTATAAGCAAATTCAATATGAGGCAAGCATTCCTCCCACATTTTCTTATTATTCTTTAGAACAGCCCTAAGCATAGTAGACAATGTTCTATTGACTACTTCAGTTTGTCCATCGCTTTAGGGGTGACAAGTAGTACTAAAAAGCAGTTTAGTCCCCAACTTAGCCCATAAACATCTCCAAAAGTGGCTAAGAAATTTAGTATCACGATCTGAAACAATAGTATTTGGCACACCATGCAAGCTTAATAATTTCACGAAAGAACAAATCAAGAACATTGACAAAGATCATCGCTTTTATGACATGGTATAAAGTGTGCCATTTTCGAGAATCTATCCACGACAACAAATATGTTATCCTCCCTTCTTTGTTCTAGGTAAACCTAAAACAAAGTCCATAGATATATCCTCCCAAGGAACACTAGGTACAGTGCAAAGGCATATATAAACCATGAGGATTGAGTCGTGACTTAGCTTTTTGACATGTAGTGCAATGAGCAATAAAACGCCAACATCCCGCCTCATCTTTGGCCAAAAGAAATGTGTAGCAAGTACGCCCTCCGCCTTCTTCACGCCATAGTGTCCCATTAGTCCTCCTCCATGCGCCTCGCAACAACAAAAGAAGAACGGAGCTAGCTGAATGCATAGCTTGTTAGCACGAACACAAATCCATCATTAACGACAAACTTGTTCCATGTTCTTCCTTCTTTACAATTCTGCAATACATCTTTAAAATCAGCATCATGCACATATTGATCTTTGATGGTCTCCAAACCAAAATATTTTGAAGTCAAGTTGTGAAAGCATAGTATAGCGATTTAGACAATGCATCAAGAATAACATTTTCTTTACCCTTCTTGTGTTTAATGACATAAGGAAAGTCTCAATGAATTCAACCCATTTAGCATGTCTACGATTCAGTTTAGCTTGACTTTTAATATGTTTCAAAGATTCATGATCGAATGTATAACAAATTCTTTGGGCCATAAATAATGTTGCCATGTTTCTAAAGTCCTAACAAGAGCATATAATTCTTTATCATAAGTAGAGTAATTCAGACTAGGCCCACTCAATTTTTCGTAAAAGTATGCAACAGGTTTGCCATCTTGTAATAATACACCTCCTAATCCAATTCCACTAGCATCACATTCAAGCTCAAAAGTCTTATTAAAATCAGAAGTTGGAGTAAAGGAGCATGTGTCAACTTAGCTTTCAATACCGTGAAGGCTTCTTCCCGTATGGTACCCCAAACAAAAGGCACATCCTTCTTTGTAAGCTCATTGAGAGGTGCAGCAATGGTGCTGAAATCTCTCACAAAACGCCTATAGAAACCAGCGAGGCCAAGGAAACTCCTCACTTGTGTGACTGCTTTGGCTGCGCCAACTCTCAATAGCTTCAATCTTGGCTTTATCAACTTCAATTCCTCATGGAGTAACAACATAGCCAAGAAAAGATACTCGGTCGGTGCAAAAGGTGCACTTGCCAAGGTTACCAAACAAACGGCATCACGAGAGCATTAAAAACAGCACGAATGTTCCAAATGTTTTTCCAAAGATTTGCTATAAATCAAGATATCATCAAAATAGACTACCACAAATCGTCCAATGAAAGCACGAAACTTCGCTCATTAATCTCATGAAAGTACTAGGTGCATTAGTTAACCCAAAAGGCATGACTAACCACTCATATAATCCAAACTTAGTTTTAAATGCTGTTTTCCATTCATCTCCCAATTTCATACGAATTTGATGGTATCCACTACGCAAATCAACTTTGGAGAATATTGTAGAGCCACTCAATTCATCAAGCATATCATCTAGCCTTGGAATAGGGTGACGATAACTAATAGTAATATTATTAATGCCTCTACAATCAACACACATACGTGACGTACCATCCTTTTTCAAAGACTAGAATAATAGGAACAAAGACAAGGACTAAGGGATTCGCAGATATAACCTTTGTCGAGCAGCTCCTCGATTTGACGATAATCTCCTTCGCCTCCTCCGGATTGGTACGGTATGGTGCACGGTTGGTAATGATGCACCGAATTAAGTCAATTTGATGCTCAATCCTCTAATAGGTGGTAATCCCGTGGCACATCTTGTGGAAAGACGCCAAATAACTCCCCGCAAAATGTTAGTGACAAGAGGGGCAAAGAGGAAGGCACGCCCTCTAATGAAAATAATGCCTCTTTGCACACAAAAGCATAGCAAATAGATTTGCTAAAATCTAGCTCATCAATATCAGATTTGGTGGCAAGTAAACATGCACTTTTCAATTTAATTTCGTAAGCAACAGAGATGGTTTATTATTAGGCTTCATGTGTCGCTCAAATTCTTTTGCCACAATTTGATTTTCACTCTTATTTTTCTCCTGTTTTGCTTTATTAGCTCTATTAATATCATCTTTCAAAATGGACTCAGAGTCATAGGAAGCAAAGTAATATTTTTATCCTTATGAACAAGAGTATACCGATTGTTTCTACCATGGTGTACAGAATTTTATCAAATTGCCATGGTCTACCAAGTAACAAGGAACATGCTTGCATAGGTACCACATCACGATCAACATAATCAGATATGTAGAGATACTAAAATGCACACTAACAAAGACGTGTTACCTTAACCTTGCCGCTGTTGTTGAACCATTGGATGTAGTAAGGATGTGGATGTGGTCTTGTGGTGAGAGATAGCTTCCACCATCTCCATGCTAGCCAAGTTGTTGCAGCCCTCCATCTATGATGACGCTAATAGAACGCTCCTTCACAACTCCCTTTGTATGGAATAAATTATGCCTCCGATTTTGCTCACTTGTGTAACTCGCACACTCAAAACACGCTGAGCAACTAAACATTCATACCGCCAAGATCTTCAAAGAGCCATGTATTGTGTCTCATGATCGTAATCATCTCCACCGTGTTCCTCATGTGTAATAAGAGCCAAAGTCTCTCATCATAGTCACTAGCGGACTCATACCCACCATCCTCGTGAGCAATCATCACACGCTGAGATTTGCATTCTTCAAAAATGTCCTCTTCCCTTACAACGACGACAAATAATATCACTTGTGTGCCCTGCTGACGCCATGGAAGAAGAAGAGCTCAGCAGTGCCCGGCAGTGTGCTCTTGGCGATAGTGGTGGTTGTGCATGCTTTCTTGTATCACGGTTGGAGGTGGCACCAAGGAGGTGATGGTGCAAAGGAAGTAGATGATGCACGGGTGTCCATGATGAAGGTCGACCGCAGAAAAGTTAGTGCGCGCCAATGCCCGCCGATCCTGAAGACTTCACGCTCAGCTTTACAAGCAAGATGGAATAAACGAGTGATATTATTATAATCCTTATAGTCTAGAATGGTCTGAATATCTCTATTTAATCCACCCGTAAAACGCAAGCATAGCTTCATTCTCCTCAACAATACCACATCTAATCAAGCCAGTTTGTAATTCCCGATAATATTCTTCTACGAATTTTTACCTTGTCTTAAGCGCTGCAATTTTTGAAGTAATTCACGCTGATAATATGGTGGAACCCAACGAGTACGCATAGCAGTTTTCAATGCAGCCCAAGTAGCTGAACAGATATAATATACAATGTTCGCACCACCAAACACATGCAAAGCTAGTGAAAGCACAAACAAAGCAGCAGAACACGCCTCTCCTCGTGATATTGTAAACATGTAAATCGTTGTTCAGTTTCTAACTCCCAAGTAAGATATATATCGTGAACATATCTACCCTCAAATGGTGGAATATTCAATTTCAGTTTAGGGAGATGGTCATGATCTCGCACTGAGGGGAGCCCTAGCATTGCCATTATTTGCATGTGGACGACCTGGTGGTTGTGGTGCTGGTGGTTGCACGAGTTCGATGTTGATCAACCTCCTCCTCGTAATCTCCCACATAAACATCCTCCTCGCACAAAGAAGCAATAAAGAGTGTGAGCCAAAGAAGCACCAACAAGAGTAGCAGCTGCACCAGAATTTTGTCCTCGCTCAAGAGGAACACGCCGAGCCTCGGCCCATACCGATTCGAAGGGGCGAGTTGTTGTCGCTGCAGAGGTGCGATAGGTGCAGCCGGGTGGTTGTGGAAAACGCACGAGCAATTCATCAAACTTGCTATCAAGCTTTGTTTCAAACGCCTTCTCAATGCCATCTATCTTCTCCATGGCCTCACAAATCTGTTTACCACATCTTGCACCCGTCCAATCATCATTTGTCAAACTTATCATGTAGCTGTTTGTTTGTCGTTCTCCCAATCAGCCTCATCGGCCCGTGTTCCGCCATGGTTAGCAGCAATAGAAACACACAAGAATATGATCCTACATACTACTAGGAAGTGGTGGTGGTGGTGGTGGACAAATACAAACCGTGAAGCAAATCTCAAATTCTACCAGCCTACCAAAGAAGATAGTGGTGATCGGCAACCGCTAGTAGTCAAACTCTCAAAGCTTGGCTATAGCGACATTGTGGAGAATCAAACGCACGACGAGATGTATGTGGAGCTGAAGGCTTATAATATGGTAGCAAAAGGGTCAAGAATAATCAAATCAGAGATGCAAAGTTGAATAAACGCCAACGACGGTAGATCAGGTCGGGTCCTAGGCTAGACCGTGCTAGAGACGCGAGCCTAGAACACTAACAAAATCACGACGCTGCACCTAAACAAAGGAAAAGCACACTCTGAATTTTTTTTTTCGCTTTTTTTTTTTTACGCTTTTTTTTTGCTTTTTTTTTTTTTTTTTTGCGAAAAAACCACTATAATGGCGAGTGTCTCAAAACTCTTCCTGTGTCAAACCGATGTAATGGGCACGAAATTTTTTCAACAATTTTTTTTTTTCGATCGCCGACCCAAAACCGAAACGGGTCAAAAAACTTTCTATAACGGCGATCGCTCAATACGCTTAGAAACACCTAAAATAGGATAGCCGTAAAATTTTTATCCCGCATGCTTTTGGAAAATTTTGGGCCTAAACGAGGGTGGTTTCCGGACTTTTTTTTTTGAAACCAACCTCTTCTACGGACGGCAAAGATTGCTGAATCCAAACCTACTCGCATAAGGAAACACGAATCGAAAACTAGATGGATCCCAAAACAAAACCTAATATGCAAGGGACTCGGATTGGTGATGATATATGGCAGCGTGGTGGTATATGGATACGGATTCAAGCGTATGATAAGCGTGGTGGTATATGGATACGGATTCAAGCGGCAAAAGGCGGCGGCGTGACAACTTATGACCGTAACTCAAACTCTAAAAGACTAGACTCTAAGACCAAAGAACTAGACACGACGATGCAACCGCAAATTCAACAATGCAAATACGTAAAAGATTATGCAAAGGCTCGATCGGTTCGGATAGGATGAACTAACCCTAATTTTTTTTTTGGCTTTTTCGTGGACTATAGGTATGAAGACGCACTCGATCTAAACTACGAAAAATCGTAAAATCTCACCGAGCAACCCGGAAATCTGATACCACTTGATAGAGGCAGAGGTGTCCCGCCTTCGATGAGATGGATTTCCGAAGTCAACCGACCAGAAACTGATACCACTTGATAGAGGCAACTGTCATCTGTGTCCAAGGCTTCATGTTCAGATGTAACCTGCCATTGAATCATGTTGAGCGCTGTAGTTCAAGTCATGCAAGTGTATGCAAATATGTGGGTGTACAATGGTATTGATGTCCTCATCAAGAAATGTGTAGCAAGTACGCCTCCGATGAGGACATCAATACCATTGTTACACCCACAGCCCCGCCGCTATACATATCGGACCAATTACTAGAGTCACAAGACGCCAACTAAATTACTGTGTACTTTCATTTCTTGGTAATGATTCTAATGTTCATGAGAATATGATGTCGCTTAAATTGGATACATTTGTTTTGCTTACAAATGAAGGGCCTAGCTTGGAGAAGGATGAACATTGGAGCAAGAACAAGCATGGAGATGATGGCATGCAAGGGGGACAAGAATGGAGTTACAAGTGATGATTTCAGGACTTTGAAGCCACCATAATGAGTGCATGAAGCCTTGGACGAAATATACAAGATGCCACTTCATAAATTTCATCCAGAGGCTATTCTAGGTGTCACACACCTTATTATTGGGCCAGCCCATGTAATTTCGAAATACATTAGTATAGGCTATTTTAGAGTCCGTATGTGGGGGGAAACAAGAGATAGGGTTAGTTTCGACCCTCCACCAAGGGCCACGAAATTCTCCCTCTTCCTCCATATATACAGCCCTTAGGGCACCGCTTAGACTTTGGGTTTTGTTTAGATCAAAAGTTCGCCATAGCTGCAACTTCGCAGCATTTCATTTGTGTTTAACGACTGCATAAAGGCGCCACAACCCCACCTTGATCAATAAAGCTTTCATCTTATATTCGCAATATCCAGATTGCAATCTCAGCTTGCTTGTTCTTCGCTTGTCACAGGAAATGCACCTCGAGGTCGTTGATCGTGTTCGCAAGCGGGTCAATAACCTCTCGGAGTTGGTTTAGCGATTGCTAAGGAGCTACGTCCTCGCACGTTCGTAGTCAGATCATCAAAGTCAACTTCCACCAAAGCGAAATTGATGTAGGGTGGAACCCTAATTCGTCGATCTTTCACGTTTGGAGGGGATCCTACGGAGGGAACACGAGGAACGCGCGGAAGAACGAGAGAAAATCACGGGGAAGAACGAGAGAGAGACTCAACCGACAAGAGATCAATCACACAAGGTCTAGATCATCGAAGCACGAGTGATACATGGTCCAAAATCAACAAAGGAAAGATACAAAGGTAGCTGTTCTTCTCCCGGAGGAGGTCTTGAATCCACGAGGGATCTTCCCAGATAGGGGTCTTGAACTGATGGATCTTCTCCTAGACGGAGGTCCCGATCTCCGAGGAGAAGTACCGTGGATGAGCAAAGGCTCACACACAAATATGAGCTAATCCAATGCTAAGTCTCAAAGTGAGGAGAGGGGTCCTATATAGAGTCCGGGCGAGGGGTACACGGGCTCAGCCTAACACGCTGCTGCTGCAGCGCTGCCGGATGATCCGGACGAGGGTCCGGATGATCCGGTCGGTCCGGATGATCCGTGGAGTCCGGATGAGCCGGAGGGTCGGCTGGTGGCGGCGACGGGCCGGATGTCCGGCTGGGTCCGGACGTCCGGGCGGAGTCCGGATGATCCGGCCTGGTCCGGATGATCCGCCCAGCGGAGGTTCTGCTGCCTTCGGTGGAGTTAGCCGGATTGTCCGACCGGGTCCAGATCATCCGGATCTGCCCAGATCGTCCGGCCTTCGTCCGGATCGTCCGCCGCCACCTTGCCTCTTCGCCAAACCTCCAGCCTCTCGGCCATAAGCTCCATTGCCACTCGCCTGCCACCGGGCGGTGGAGGATATGCAGCAGGTGCGTGTTCGCCAGCAGACACACACTGGATGTACCGCCGGAGGAGAAGTTGCGCGGCTTGTGGAGGTCCTCAATTGGCACTGACCGCCCCTAGGCGCGTGGTGTGGAGGTCCTCAATTGGCAACGCGTGAGGACGCCATGCCTTTTTTAGCTCTGGCACGACACGAGAGGGGCACAGGCCGTCCCCGCGGCCCGACGCTTTCTCATCTTAGGACAGGCGTGGCGAGCCTGGGGAGACGGTGAATGGAGCGGCGCCACGTCCCATGGAGACTGTTTTTAGCCCCAACATGGTATTAGAGGTGAGATGGGTTCAGTTTGGTGCCTAATAAGGTACTGCAAGCATACCTATGTTTAGTTTCAGAAGTACTGGTTCAACTTTACCAGGGGCTATCCGCAAAATGGACGCAACTGCAAAATCTCTCACAAACACGTGTTCACGCTGCAGACGTCACCGCCGCACCCCCTCCCTCCCTCCTCGTCCTCACACCTGCCAAGAGCTTGCCGGCGCCGGCCACCTTGGTCTCCTTCGCCGAAACCTCCAGCTCCACTATCTGCCGAAGCTGTTTTGGACGGTGATGGAAGAGTTTGGAAACAGGGGTGTGAGCAACCTCGAGATGGACCAGTTCGAGGGAGAGAGCTGGCGTCCAGAGAACAGGGAAGGGAGGATCCACTTCCCGGCAGAGATGTGGGTTCGTGGAGAGCCGGAGTTGCGACCAGACTTTCGTCGTTGTGTGCTGTAGCGCACACCTGGGATGTACCGGCTGGAGAGGAAGCTGCGCGGCCTGTGGAGGTCCCCAATTGGCACCGACCGCCGCCAGGCGCGTGGTGTGGAGGTCCTCAATTGGCAATGCGTGAGGACACCATGCCTGTTTTTAGCTCTGGCACGACACGAGAGGCGCACAGGCCGGCCCCGCGGCCCGACGCTTTCTCATCTTGGGACAGGCGTGGCGAGCCTGGGGAGACGGTGAATGGAGCGGAGCCACGTCCCGTGGAGACTGTTTTTAGCCCCAACATGTCCCGTGGAGACTGTTTTTAGCCCCAACATGGTAGTCCCCTATATTACCACTGTTTATGGATCACTGTTTTTAGAACCAAACTATATTACCAGTATGTCCTTCTCAAGAACATGTCATTAGGAACCAAATTTTTTTTAAAAAAAGTTTTGTAAATCAAAAAACATGCATGATTTTAAAAAGTTCCTGTATTAAAAAATTTATTTGTAACTTGGTTAATGTGAGGACCTTTCTGTTCTCTGTTATTAACCTTTTTTTCGTCGTGTGACCATTTGTGCTTTCCCGATGCATTTCTAGAATATTTATTTATTTTCATTACTATATGTTGCTTTCTCCTCTCCGTCTTCACGTATGTCTTCCGCTTCCGATTCTCCTTGCTTCCCAGCTTCTTCATGGTCGACTCCTTGGTGCCCGAGTATGCATAGAGTTTCCGCTTGAGGTAGTAACCATGTCTCATGTGAATCAAGGAGAGTTGTGAGAGGAGTGATGTCACCTCGTTTCAAGAGCTCTTGCACGTGCTCGAGTCATCGGTCCTTGTGGTGTTGTAGGTGTTGATGTAGAGTCCATGGGGATGATGGAAGGATGCTCCGCATCATATCCCTCCTTCAAAGGATCCGACCTCGATCTAGTTCTTCATCACCATGGAAAGGCGAGAGGTCTTTGACGTTGAAGGTGTCGCCACGCTGTACTTGTCGCTGGTAGGTCGAGCTTGTAGGCGTTGTTGTTGTAGCGCATAACACCTTGAAGGGTCCATCGCTCGAGGTAGAAGTTTGACTTATGCTCGCTGGGAAGCGCTCTCATGGCTGTGTAGCCACACGAGATCGCCTATGTTGAAGATCATGGGTTGCTTGTTGATGTTGAGCTTGGTCGCTAGTCGCTGTACTTGGCGCCGATGGTGTTTCTTGTATCTTCATGCATCTTCTTGATGTAGCTTGCACGGCACTTGCGCCGAGGTTGGTGCGCTTGTAGAGGTAGAGGTAGGATGTCCAATGGGGACAATGGGTTGAAGCCGAGACGACTTCAAGGGGACTTGCCGGTCGTTGAATGTCTTGCGCGGTTGTAGGCGCATTTCGGCGATGGGCAAACATGTCTCCCACTCCTTAATGTTCTTCTTGATCAACACGCCAAGTAGAGTGGAGAGCGTCTGTTCACACCTCCGCTTGGCCGCCGGTTTGAGGATGGTATGCGATGAGAATAAGAGCTTGATGCCGAGCTTGGCGCAAAGAGTTTTCCAAAAGTAACTCAAGAATTTGACGTCATGGTCGGAGACGATTGACTTTGGTACTCCATGAAGGCGCAAGATTTCCTACAAAAGAGATTTGCAATATGTGAAGCATCGCTCACCTTGTTGCAAGGAATAAAATGTGCCATCTTAGAAAATCGATCTACAACCACAAACACGAATCCTTTCCATTTTGAGTTCTAGGCAAACCAAGTACAAAGTCCATGCTAATGTCTTCCCAAGGTTGATAAGGAATAGGAAGAGGCATGTAAAGACCATGAGATTGAGCTTTTGACTTAGCTTTATGCATGTTGAGCATCGGTGGTGAAGCGTGAGACGTCAAAACATCTTGGCCAAAAGTAGTTCTTGGAGAGCGTGCAAAAGTCTTGTCGCGTCAAAGTGTCCCATGAGTCCACCTCCATGAGCCTCTTGCAAAAGTAGCAAATGAAGAGAAGACTCGGTATGCAAAGTTTGTTAGCTCTCATAAGATAACCATCCTTGAGGTAATATTGTTCCCAAGATGTATGCGCCAAACATTTAGCATAATGAGGTGCAAAAGATGGATCACTAGCATACAAATCTTTGATGTGCTCAAAGCCAATAACATTCAACTCAAGTTGGGTGACAAGCGCAGATATGCGTGAAAGTGCATCGGCAACTACGCTTTTCCTTGCCCTTAATGTACTTGATCACATATGGAAAAGATTCAATAAATTCACTCCATTTGGCATGACGCTTGTTCAATTTAGTTTGACCTTTTAAGTACTTAAGCTGCTTCATGATCCGTATGGATGACAAACTCATGAGGTCTAAGATAATGTTCCCAAACATTTAGCACACGATTAAAGCATACAATTCGTTGTCATACACGGATAGTTAAGTTGAGCACCGAGAGTTTTTCTCTAAAATAAGCAATGACTCGCTTTTTCTTGCATTAAAACTCCGCCAATTCCTGCACCACTTGCATCACAATGGACCTCAAAAGTTTTGTCAAAATTGGGCAAAGCAAGAATTGGAGCATGAGTAAGCAAAGACTTGAGCTCATCAAAAGCGCTTGATTGCAAAGGTCCCCAAACAAAAGGAGTATTCTTCTTACTCAATGCATGCAAAGGAGCTGCAATAGTGCTAAAGTTTTTCACAAAGCGGCGATAAAAACCTGCAAGACCAAGGAAACTTCGACTTGTTGCAAATTGGTGGGTTAGCCAAGTTTTAATTGCTTTGATCTTAGTTTCATCAACATGGACACCCTTGGAGGAGACAATAAAACCCAAGAAAACCACTTTGTCAACTCCAAAAGTGCATTTCTTCAAGTTTGCATAAAGACTTTCCTTTCGAAGTGTTTGCACAACAAGCCTAACGTGGTCAAGATGCTCTTTCATGGTTTTGCTAAACACAAGAATGTCATCGAAGTAAACCACAACAAATATTCCAATGTATGGGCGAAGTACATGATGCATAAGACGCACAAAAGTTCCGGGAGCTTCCGACAAACCCATGGGCATAACCAACCATTCATATAAGCCAAATTTTGTTTTGAAAGCAGTTTTCCATTCATCACCCTCATGAATGCGGATTTGATAATAGCCACTTTTAAGATCAATTTTGAGAAAAGTTGGCTCCACTAAGTTCATCAAGCATATCATCTAAGCGAGGAATGGGATGCCTATAGCGCACGGTGATAGCATTTATGGGTCTACAATTGAGCACAAGCGAAACTTCCATCGGCTTAGGCACAAGTATAACGGCACGCACAAGGGCTTAAGCTTTCACGCACATGACCGCTGTCGAGTAGTTGTTGTACTTGCCGCTGAATCTCCTTTGTTTCTTCTGGATTGACACGGTAGGGAGCTTTGTTTGGAAGTGGCGCCCGGATGAGGTCGATTCGATGCTCAATGCCTCAAGTGGAGGTAGGCCCGAGGTAGCTCATCGGGAAAACATCTTGAAATTCCTGCAAAGAGATTGAAACACCAAAGGTAGCTCATGAGTGGTGTTAGTGTTTGGTTCACCATCCTTGCACACTAGGACAAAGTGCATTACACTCGATGGGTTCTCACACACTTCTCGTGATCTCATGTTTGGTGGCAAATAGTATGAGGTTTTTCTCTAGGGAAGAGGCGCCAAATTTGGCTTGTGGCTCTCACTCACTTTTTGGTGGCTCACTTTCTCACTCTTCTCTCTTTGGTTGGTGGCTTGTTTGTCGGCTATCACTTGACTAGGAGACATGGGTCATAGGACATATTCTTTGCCTTTCAGCTTGAAGCTATAGTGGTTTGTACGCCCATTGTGGTAGACACCACGGTGGAATTGCCATGGCCGACCAAGGAGGAGGTGGCAAACGGTCATTGGGACCACATCACACTCCAAAGTGTCTTCATATGCACCGATTTTGAAGGACACTTGGACCGTATGCTCAACTCAGATAGTGCCGAGTCACTTAGCCATTGAACCTTGTAGGGTTGCGATGCTTCTTCTCGACCAATTGGAGCTTGGAGCATAGTTCTTCGCTGCTGTTGTGGCAACTACCTCCATCGATGATGACCTTGACGGATCTCCCATTGATGCCGCCTTTGTGTGGAAGATGTGGCATCTTTGCTCTTCTTCTTGTTGATGTTGAAGTGTCAAGACCTTGGAGACAACAAGAGCGGAGTTGTATCTTCATCACAAAAGACTTGATCATCTTCATCCTCGCTGATGCGCCGTGCATGGCCACTTGCTCAATAGCGCCCATTTCATCTTCACTCATTGAGTCGAGGTGCCATCGTCGCTGAGTATCATGGTCCGCTTGTTGGTGCATTCATATGACTTGTGGTTCTCGGCCGCCGCAAGTAAAGCACTTGAAGGAGCTTGTCTTGACGGTCTCATCGCTTGAGTAGATGATGAAGCACGCGCTTGGAGTTGCTTGTAGTAGGAGGAGGACGACTTGAACTTGTAGAAGTTTTCTTGTAACTTGACTTGTCGCCGCTGCTTGGAGAAGGCTTGGTTGATGTCAAAGTTGTAGTAGGTGTTGAAGCTTGGTTGTTGGAGAGGTCAGATGTCTTGGATGAGTACTTGGCGATTTGAAGTCATCTTGCACTTGTCGCTCCGCCTTTGTAGCTTGATGCACGAGCTCAATGAGGTTGGAGTAGGGTTGAAGTCGGCAATCTTCTTGATGGGATGGTTGAGTCCGCTCAAGAATCGTGCCATTGTTTGCTCATCATCCTCCGTGACATTGGCTCGAATCATAGCAATCTCCATTTCCTTGTAGTATTCTTCAACACTCTTTGTTCCTTGCTTGAGGAGTTGTAGCTTCTTGAAGAGATCACGGTTGTAGTAGGTGGGCACAAAGCGTGCTCTCATGACATCCTTCATTTGAGCCCAAGTGGTGATTGGAGGTTCACCTCTTGCTTGTCGGCGCTCAAGGACTTGTTCCCACCATATGAGCACATAGTCCTGGAACTCAAGTGATGCCATAGCGATCTTCTTCTCTTCCTCATAGTTGTGCAAACGAAAGATTTTGTCGACCTTCAATGCCCATGATAGGTATTCTTCGGGATCATTGGTTCCATTGAACTTGGGCATTGTGAACTTGAGCTTGCCATAGCGATGTTCTTCATTGTTTTGAGGTCGGTGTTGATGAGGACGTTCTTGACGTGGGGGGTAATCATCCTCATGTTGCTCTTGGCGAGGAGGAGTCCATGATCAACTTGCTCTTGTCGACCTTTGAGGTTGAGGATGAGCTTGAGGAGCTTGTGGAGGAGCTTGTTGAGCTTGACGCTGCGCACGTGGATGGTAGTTCCTCTCTTGTATTTCTTCTCAAGGGCTTCTCTTGATTGCGCTTTTCGCGATTGCGGTTGGCGAGAGCTCGACTTGATGCTTGAAGGGCGCTGCTCCGCCTCAAGAGCTTCGCTTCTCATTGTTGTTGTTGAAGACGCTGAGCCTCGCGCCTTGTTGCTTTTTGGTGTAGGCGCCGCCGTTTGTTCTTGTTGGTGGCGAAGACGTTGTCGTTTTGAGCTTGAGCAAACGCCATTTGGCTCGATTGAGGACGAGGAACTTCTTCATGAACTTGCTCTTGGAGATTCTTGTCGTAGCGGTTGCGAGATGCATGACGGTCGTGACGCTGCTCGACGGAGAATGTTCGATGATGGTGTACTTGTGTCGAGAAGGAGTCGCTTGAGTGGCGACTTGAGTGGCTCCGCCTTGAGTGTGAAGAGGTAGAAGTACGCCGTTCACCAACAAGGCGCGGATCTCGCCCATTCTTGCATCATTCTCTTTCTTGTGCGCCGAGTTTGTTGTCGGCAATCTCGCACGCTTTCTGAGAGTCGCAAGTCGGTGGAGAGGTTGTCGGCGCGTCGCCAATGCTTGTTGCTTTTGATGGAGAGCTCGCATGCGCCAAAGAGGTGGCTCTTGGTGACGATGATGACATGTCGCCGCCTTGCTCGATGAAGAGTGGATTTATAGAAGAACTTGGCCTATCCATCATTTCAAGCAAATTGTGAGTGGTAGAAGGAGGAGAATGAATACCAATGTACCTTTGACCGGTTGAAGATGAATCAAGTTCACTCAAATGCGACAATGAAATAGCACTATTGGTACCGATCCTTGTCGATTCTCACACCTACACAAGTAAAAGCTTTGGGGCTTGGTTAGATGGTGGCACAAAATTGATTGCAATCGTTAGCTTGACTCAAAAATGTTGAAGAAGATTCGCAAATTCAAGATATGCAACAAGTAGACCAAGCAAGTAGTGGTACACGGAAACACACACGCAAATAGATAAATGGGATTGTGCAAACCAAAATGAGCCAAAATGTGGAATCCATTTAAAATGCTCTTGTTGCACAATACTAGAGAGACGCTAGCACGATTGCACAATAGGCGGATACGGAAATTGTGCACAACCTACTAGGCAAAAATGCAACGATCTCTATCCCACGTATGCTATATGTATGATGTATCGGTGCAATGATCCAAGATGATCTTATATGACAATCTTAATGTTGTATGATGCTATGCTTGTTGCCTATAAGCTCTTTGCTTATGTTTCCTCTTTGCTTAAAAGCTTGAGTGGCTCTTTCTCTTTTGAGCTCTTTTCTTATGCAAACTTGACTTAACTAAGATAGCAATTGTAGAGCATGATGACAACTTTGTGACACAAAGTTGATTTTGAGATATGCACCTCGATTGTATGTATGATATGGTGTATGCAACTAATGTGCACAAGTCACGCTGTTTAATACTCAAAGGCTAGTCTCGTGGGTAAGCAACGCAAAAGATGGTATATGATGGTTATCAATGCAATTGCAAGGTATGACAAAGATGTCGCCGATGTTACCGTCCAGAGCGAAGATGAGTAGCCACCAAAATGAGCGCTTGTTGTTGATGTCACATCACGCTTAGATAGTCAAACACAAAAGGACACGGAAATCTCACTCAAATTGTCGAACTCAAATTCGAATGGTAGTACAGAGGTTGTGTCTTGGGGTTTGGCGAGTGGAAAATGGTGTTGGATGTGGTGGGGAGGATGTATGGATGTGTGGATGGTGGTGGAGGTGGATGGTGGACTGCAGAATCGCAGCTTTGGCAGAGGAAGCCGGATGATCCGGCGTGTCCGGATGATCCGGACTTGGTCCGATGATCCGGCAGGTCAACCACGCACGGAACCGCCGAAGAACACGAAATGGGGTGGAATTTGACGATTTCGGGATTTTGGGTGGATTTCGAGGGGAGAAGGTGGGAAACACAAGATCCACGAAGTTACACAATCAATCCACGATCAAAAACAACAAAACATCGTCAAAACTAACAAATCACAAAAAAATTTGGGGGTATTTTTGTGGGGATTTTCAGGTTTTTAGGACGAAAACAACAAAATCAAGCTAGAAATCACGAGGTAGGGGCTCCAAAAACGTGATCAATGTGGCTCTGATACCATATGATGTAGGGTGGAACCCTAATTCGTCGATCTTTCACATTTGGAGGGGATCCTACGGAGGGAACACGAGGAACGCGCGGAAGAATGAGAGAAAATCACGGGGAAGAACGAGAGAGATACTCAACCGACAAGAGATCAATCACACAAGGTCTAGATCAACGAAGCACGAGTGATACATGGTCCAAAATCAACAAAGGAAAGATACAAAGGTAGCCGTTCTTCTCCCGGAGGAGGTCCTGAGTCCACGAGGGATCTTCCCAGATAGGGGTCTTGAACTGATGGATCTTCCTAGACGGAGGTCCCGATCTCCGAGGAGAAGTACCGTGGATGAGCAAAGGCTCTCACACACAAATATGAGCTAATCCAATGCTAAGTCTCAAAGTGAGGAGAGGGGTCCTATATAGAGTCCGGGCGAGGGGTACACGGGCTCAGCTTAACACGCTGCTGCAAGAAGGGCCTGTCGGATGATCCGGACGAGGGTCCGGATGATCCGGTCGGTCCGGATGATCCGTGGAGTCCCGATGAGCCGGAGGGTCGACCGGTGGCGGCGACGGGCCGGATGTCCGGCCGGGGTCCGGACGTCCGGCGGGTCCGGATGATCCGGCCTGGTCCGGATGATCCGCTTCAGCCATGAGGTTCGGCCGCTTTTTCGGTGGAGTTAGCTGGTCGTCCGGACCGGGTCCGGATCATCCGGATCTGTCCCGATCGTCCGCCTCGTCCGATCGTCCGCCTCCCCGGTACTTGTTGCTTTCCTCTCCGCCTTCACGTGATGTCTTCCGCTTCCATTCTCCTTGCTTCCCAGCTTCTTCATGGTCGACTCTTGGTGCCCGAGTATGCATAGAGTTTCCGCTTGAGGTAGTAACCATGTCTCATGTGAATCAAGGAGAGTTGTGAGAGGAGTGATGTCACCTCGGTTTCAAGAGCTCTTGCACGTGCTCGAGTCATCGGTCCTTGTGGTGTTGTAGGTGTTGATGTAGAGTCCATGGGGATGATGGAAGGATGCTCCGCATCGTAAATCCACCATCTCATCGAAAGACGGACACCTTTGCCTCTATCAAGTGGTATCGATTTCCGTGTTGCTCGGTGAGATTTTACAGCTTTTCGTAGTTTAGATCGAGTCCGTTCTTCATACCTATAATCCACTTAAAAAGCCAAAAAAATTAGGTTAGTTCATCCCATCCGAACCAATCTGAGCCTTTGCATAATCTTTTATGTATTTGCTTTGTTGAATTTATGTTGCATCGTCGTGTCAAGTTGCCGGTCTTAGCGCCTAGTCTTTAGAGTTTCGAGTTCGCTCACAAAGTTGTCACGCCGCCACGCCATATACCACCACCACATATTCACCGCCAATCCGAATCCATATACGCCACCACATATCCGCCGCCATCACGCCCATCCGAGTCTACTCGCAACATATATCCGCCACCATCCGAAGTTCCACCAGATTCATCTCCGCCACCAACCGAAGTTCCACCAGATTCATCTCCGCCACCACCCTAGTCCGAGTCCAAGAATTGTTGCATTGTTCTCGATTTCCAGATCATGCGACATCCGAGTCGTGATAAAGAGGACTCCCAACTTCCAAGCCATCCGCAGAAGAAAAATAGTTCCAGCTTCAAAAAAAACTAAGTCCGAAATTTCGCTAGGCAGCTTTTAGACCATTTGTAGACTTTTTCAAAAAATTTGTTATGAGCAAAAAAAAGTGCAAAAAAAGGAAAAAAGAGGAAAAAATTCAGAGTGTGCTCCTCCATTGTTTACGTGCCGCCGCCGTGATTTTGTTGGTGTTCTAGGCTCGCCTCTAGCACAGCCTAGCCTAGACCAGACAAGACTGCTGCTGAGCGCTTATTCAACTTTGCATCTCTCAATTGATTATTGTCGACCTTTTTTGCTACCATATTATAAGCCTTCCCAGCTCCACATACATCTACGCTGTGTTGGACTCTTCCCGTAATCGCCTATCCAAGCTTTGAGAGTTTTGACTACAACGGTTGCCGATCACCGCCATTGGGTAAGAACCGTAAGAATTTGAGATTGGCTTGACGGGTTTGTGATACACCACCACCACTTCTTAGTACTCAGAGGATCATATTCTTGTGTGTTTCTATTTGTCGCTAACCATGGTAGGATCACAAGTCGATGAGACTGATTGGGAGAACCCGACAAACAAACAACTACATGATAAATTTCAGCAAATGATGAGTGGACAGTGCAAGATGTGCTAAACAGATTTGACGAGGCCATGGAGAAGATAGATGGCATTGAGAAGACGCTTGAAACAAAGCTTGATAGCAAGTTTGATGAATTGCTCGCTGCTTTTCCACAACCACCGCCGGCTGCACCTATCGCACCTCAAGAAAGACAACAACCACGCCCTTCCGAATCAAGATGGACGAGCTCAAAGTGTTTCTATTGAGCCAGACAAAATTCTGGTGCCATTGCATCGCTGCTGGTGCTTTTTGGCTCCTCGCCATCGCTGCCGCCGGCACCGAGGAGGATGATTATGTGGAGATTACGAGGATGAGGTTGATCAACATCGAACCACGCAACCACCAAAGACCACAACCACCGTGTCGCCCACATGCAAATAATGGCAATGTTAGGGCTCCTCAGTACGAGATCATGACCATCTCCCTAAACTAAAATTGAATATTCCACCATTTGAGGGTAGATATGTTCCTGATATATATCTTACTTGGGAGTTATAAACTGAACAACGATTTACATGTTTACAATATCCCGAGGAGAGACGTGTTCCCGCCATTGCTTGTGCTTTCACTAGCTTTGCATGTGTTTGGTGGTCCAACATTGTAGATTATATCCTGCTCCAGCCTACTTGGGCTGCTTTGAAAACTGCTATGCGCATCAAGGGTTCCACCATACTATCAACGTGAATTACTTCAAAATTGCAGCGCTTAAGACAAGGAAAAATTTCAGAGAAGAATATTATCGTGAATTACAAACCGCTTGATTAGATGTGGTATTGTTGAGGAGAATGAAGCTATGCTTGCACGCTTTCGGGTGGATTAAATAGAGATATTCGCACCATTCTAGACTATAAGGATTATAATAATATCACTGCTTATTCCATCTTGCTTGTAAAGCTGAACGTGAAGTGCAGGATCGATGCATTGGCGCCGCACTAACTTTTCTCGTAGGTCGACCTTCATCATGGACACCACGCATCATCTACTTCCACCGCACCATCACCTCCTTCAAAGCCACCTCCAACCGTGATACAAGAAAGGTGCACAACCACCACTATCTCGCCAAGAGCACACCGCCGCTCTCAGACAGAGTTCTTCTTCTTCCATGGCGCCAACAGGCACACAAGTGATATTATTTGTCGTCATTGTAAGGGAAGAAGACATTTTATGAGAGAATGCAAATCTCAGCGCAGATGATTGCTACGAGGATGGTGGGTATGAGTCCGCTTAGTGACTATGATGAGGAGATTTTGGCTCTTATTCCACATGAGGAACACGGTGGAGATGATTCTGATCATGAGACACAATATATGGCTGCCAAGATGCCGACAGTATGAATGTTTAGTCGCTCAACGTGTTTTGAGTGTGCAGGTTACAAAAGCTGAGCAAAATCAGAGGCATAATTTGTTCCATACAAAGGAGTTGTGAAGGAACGCTCTATTCAAGGCCATCATAGACGGAGGAAGCTGCAACAACTTGGCTAGCATGGAGATGGTGGAGAAGCTATCTCTCACCACAAGACCACATCCACATCCTTACTACATCCAATGGTTCAACAACAAAGGGCAAGGTTAAGGTAACACGATTGTTCGTGTGCATTTTAGTATCTCTACATATGCTGATTATGTTGATTGTGATGTGGTACCTATGCAAGCATGTTCTTTATTACTTGGTCGACTCATGGCAATTTGATAAAAATTTCAGACACCATGGTAGAAACAATCAAGATACTCTTGTTCATAAGGATAAAATATTACTTTGCTTCCTATGACTCTCGAGTCCATTTTGAAAGATGATATTAATAGAGCTAATAAAGCAAAACAAGAGAAAATAAGAGTGAAAATCAGATTGTGGCAAAAAAATTGAGCAACATATGAAGCCTAATAATAAACCATCTATTGTTGCTTCAAATTAAATTGAAAAGTGCATGTTTACTTGCCACTAAATCTGATATTGATGAGCTAGATTTTAGCAAATCTGTTTGCTATGCTTTTGTGTGCAAAGAGGCATTATTTTCATTCGAGGACGTGTTTTCCTCTTTGCCTCCTCGCTATCACTAACATTTTGCAGAGTTCACGACGCCTTTCCACAAGACGCCACCGGATTACCGCCTATTCGAGGGATTGAGCATCGATTGACTTAATTCCCGTGCTTCACCGCCAAACCGCGCGCCATACCGCATCAATCCAGAGGAGACGAAGGAGATTATGCGCCAAGTACAAGAGCTGCTCGACAAAGGTTATATACGCTAATCCCTTAGTCCTTGTGTTGTTCCTATTATTCTAGTGCCAAAAAGGATGGTGCATCACGATGTGTGTTGAGGGTAGAGGCATTAATAATATTACTATTTGTTGTCGCCATCCTATTCCTAGGCTAGATGATATGCTTGATGAATTGAGTGGCTCTATAATATTCTCCAAAGTTGATTTATGAGTGGATACCATCAAATTCGTATGAAATTGGGAGATGAATGGAAAACAGCATTTAAAACTAAGTTTGGATTATATGAGTGGTTAGTCATGCCTTTTGGGTTAACTAATGCACCTAGTACTTTCATGAGATTAATGAACTAAGTTTTACGTGCTTTCATTGGACGATTTGTGGTAGTCTATTTTGATGATATACTGATTTATAGCAAATCTTTGGAAGAACATTTGGAACATTTACGCGTTGTTTTTAATGCTCTACGTGATGCACGCTTGTTTGGTAACCTTGGGAAGTGCACCTTTTGCACCGAATTTAGTATCTTTTCTTGGCTATGTTGTTACACCACAGGGAATTGAAGTTGATAAAGCCAAGATTGAAGCTATTGAGAGTTGGCTGCAGCCCAAAACGGTCACACAAGTGAGGAGTTTTCTTGGCCTCGCTGGATTCTATAGGCGTTTTGTGAGAGATTTCAGCACTATTGCTGACCTCTCAATGAGCTTACAAAGAAGGATGTGCCTTTTGTTTGGGGTACCGCACAGGAAGAAGCCTTCACGGTATTGAAAGATAAGTTGACACATGCTCCTTTACTCCAACTTCCTGATTTCAATAAGACTTTTGAGCTTGAATGTGATGCTAGTGGAATTGGATTAGGAGGTGTGTTATTACAAGATGGCAAACCTGTTGCATACTTTTCTGAAAAATTGATTCAGATCGTGAAATTATTCGCTTGCATGGTGTGCCAAATACTATTGTTTTAGATCGTGATACTAAATTTCTTAGCCACTTTTGGAGATGTTTATGGGCTAAGTTGGGGACTAAACTGCTTTTAGTACTACTTGTCACCCCAAACCGATGGATAAACTGAAGTAGTCAATAGAACATTGTCTACTATGCTTAGGGCTGTTTTGAAGAATAATAAGAAAATGTGGGAAGAATGCTTGCCTCATATTGAATTTGCTTATAATCGCTCATTGCATTCTACTACTAAGATGTGCCCTTTGAAATTGTGTATGGTTTCCTACCGCACCTATTGATTTATTGCCTCTTCCATCTTCGGAGAAGGTTAATTTTGATGCTAAAGAACGTATGAGTTGATTTTAAAAATGCATGAGTTAACTAAGGAAAACATTGAGCGATGAATGCTAAATATAAACTTGCTGGAGATAAGGGTAGAAAACATGTTGTGTTTGCACCGGAGATCTTGTTTGGTTACATTTATGTAAGGATAGATTTCCGATTTGCGCAAATCAAAGCTAATGCCACGTGTTGCTGGTCCCTTTAAGGTGTTGGAGAAAGTAAATGATAATGCATATAAACTTGAGCTGCCCGCAGATTTTGGGGTTAGTCCCACTTTTAACATTGCAGATTTGAAGCCATATTTGGTGAGGAAGATGAACTTCCGCCGAGGACGACTTCATTTCAAGAAGGGAGGATGATGAGGACATCAATACCATTGTTACACCCACAGCCCCGCCGCTATACATACCGGACCAATTACTAGAGCTCACAAGACGCCAACTAAATTACTGTGTACTTTCGCTTTCTTGGTAATGATTCTAATGTTCATGAGAATATGATGTCGCTTAAATTGGATACATTTGTTTTGCTTACAAATGAAGGGCCTAGCTTGCGTAAGGATGAACATTGGAGCAAGAACACACATGGAGTTGATGGCATGCGCAAGGAGATCAAGAACGGAGTTACAAGTGATGATTTCAGACTTTGAAGCCACCATAAGGAGTGCATGAAGCCTTGGACGAAATATACAAGATGCCACTTCATAATATTCGCCCATAGGCTATTCTAGGTGCTGCACACCTTATTATTGGGCCAGCCCATGTAATTTCGAAATACATTAGTATAGGCTATTTTAGAGTCCGATGTGTGGGGAACAAGAGATAGGGTTCGCTTTGACCCCTCCACCAAGGGCCACGAAATTCACCCCTCTTCCTCCATATATACAGCCCTTAGGGCACCGCTTAGACTTGGGTTTTGTTTAGATCAAAAGTTCGCCATAGCTGCAACTTCGCAGCATTTCGCTTGTGTTCAACGACTGCATAAAGGCGCCACGTAACCCCACCTTGATCAATAAAGCTTACATCTTATATTCGCAATATCTAGATTGCAATCTCAGCTTGCTTGTTCTTCGCTTGCTCGCAGGAAATGCACTCGTCGGTCGTTGATCGTGTCGTTGATCGTTGGTTTAGCGAAATGCCATAAGGCGCGACGCCCTCGCACGCTCAGGGATCAATAACCTCCACCATCTCAGTTGGTTTAGCGATTGCTAAGGCGCCAACGCCCGTCAAGACGCTCAGTAGTCGGATCACAAAGTCGACTTCCACAAAGCGAATCCACCCATCTCATCGAAAGATGGGACTTCAAAATCATCGACCACCACCTTCACCATCGAAGATCATTTCACATATGCACGATGATCATCATCACCACTCAGATGATCATCTCAGATTAAGAAGTTCCCAAGTCATGCATCATGTTCAAACAAGACCATGAGCGAGAAATCATTCATCTTGATCGACCAGATTTCCAAGAAGATTTCAAATGTTTGTTCAATGGAAGTTTGTTCTAACTTTTGTGCCTCATGCATCACAAAAGTTCCGGGTGCTTCCGACAAACCCATTGGCATAACCAACCATTCATATAAGCCAAATTTTGTTTTGAAAGCAGTTTTCCATTCATCACCCTCATGAATGCGGATTTGATAATAGCCACTTTTAAGATCAATTTTTGAGAAAAAGTTGGCTCCACTAAGTTCATCAAGCATATCATCTAAGCGAGGAATCGGATGCCTATAGCGCACGTGATAGCATTTATAGGTCTACAATCGGAGCACAATCAGAAACTTCCATCGGGCTTAGGCACAAGAATAACGGGCACGGCACAAGGGCTTAAGCTTTCACGTACATGACCGTTGTCGATTAGTTGTTGTACTTGCCGTTGAATCTCCTTGGTTTCTTCGGGATTGACACGTAGGGAGCTTTGTTTGAAGTGGCGCCCGGGATGAGGTCTATTCGATGCTCAATGCATCAAGAGGAGGTAGACCCGAGGTAGCTCATCGGGAAAACATCTTGAAATTCCTATAAAAGAGATTGAAACACCAAAGGTAGCTCATGAGTGGTGTTAGTTTTTGGTTCTCCATCCTTGCACACAAGGACAAAGTGCATCACACTCGATGGGTTCTCACACACTTCTCTCATCTCATGTTTGGTGGCTAATAGTATGAGGTTTTTCTCTCTAGGCGAAGAGGCGCTCAAGTTTGGCTTGTGGCCCTCACTCACTTTTTGGTGGCTCACTTTCTCACTCTTCTCTCTTTGGTTGGTGGCTTGTTTGTCGGCTATCACTTGACTAGGAGACATGGGTCATAGGACATATTCTTTGCCTTTCATCTTGAAGCTATAGTGGTTTGTACGCCCATTGTGGTAGACACCACGGTCGAATTGCCATGGCCGACCAAGGAGGAGGTGGCAAACGGTCATTGGAACCACATCACACTCCAAAGTGTCTTCATATGCACCGATTTTGAAGGACACTTGGACCGTATGCTCAACTCAGATAGTGCCGAGTCACTTAGCCATTGAACCTTGTAGGGTTGCGATGCTTCTTCTCGACCAATTGGAGCTTGGAGCATAGTTCTTCGCTTGCAAATTGTGGCAACTACCTCCATCGATGATGACCTTGACGGAGCGCCCATTGATGCCGCCTTTGTGTGGAAGATGTGGCATCTTTGATCTTCTTCTTGTTGATGTTGAAGTGTCGAGACCTTGAGACAACAAGAGCGGGCTCAGATCTTCATCACAAAAGACTTGATCATCTTCATCCTCGCTGATGCGCCGCAAAAGGCCACTTGCTCAATAGCGCCCATTTCATCTTCACTCATTGAGTCGAGGTGCCATCGTCGCTGAGTATCATGGTGCGCTTGTTGGTGCATTCATAGGACTTGTGGCCTTGGCCGCCGCAAGTGAAACACTTGAAGGAGCTTGTCTTGACGGTCTCATCGGTAGGAGTAGATGATGAAGCACGTGGCTTGGAGTTGCTTGTAGTAGGAGGAGGACGACTTGAATTTGTAGAAGTTTTCTTGTAACTTGACTTGTCGTCGTTGTTTGGAGAAGGCTTGGTTGATGTCGAAGTTGGGGTAGTTGTCGAAGCTTGGTTGTTGGAGAAGTCAGATGTCTTGGATGAGTACTTCATGCATTTGGAGTCATCTTGCACTTGTCGTTCCGCCTTTGTAGCTTGATGCACGAGCTCAATGAGGTTGGAGTATGGTTGGAAGTCGGCGATCTTCTTGATGGGATGGTTGAGTCCATTCAAGAATCGTGCCATTGTTTGCTCATCATCTTCCTTGACATTGGCTGGAATCATGGCAATCTCCATTTCTTTGTAGTATTCTCAACACACTTTGTTCCTTGCTTGAGGAGTTGTAGCTTCTTGAAAAGATCACGGTTGTAGTAGGTGGGCACAAAGCGTGCTCGCATGACATCCTTCATTTGAGCCCATGTGGTGATTGGAGGTTCACCTCTTGCTTGTCGTCGCTCAAGGATTTGTTCCCACCATATGAGCACATAGTCTTGGAACTCAAGTGATGCCATAGCGATCTTCTTCTCTTCCTCATAGTTGTGCAAACGAAAGATTTTGTCTTCCTTCAATGCCGATGAGAGGTACTCTTCGGGATCATTGGTTCCATTGAACTTGGGTATTGTGAACTTGAGCTTGCCATAGCGTTGTTCATCATTGTGTTGAGGTCGATGTTGATGATGACGTTCTTGACGTGGAGGGTAATCATCCTGATGTTGTTCTTGGCGAGGAGGAAGTCCATGATCAACTTGCGCTTGTTGACCTTGAGGTTGAGGTTGAGCTTGAGGTTGGGCTTGACGTTGCGCACGCGGATGGTAGTTCCTCTCTTGTATTTCTTCTCGAAGGGCTTCCTCTTGATTGCGCCTTTCGCGATTGTGATTGGCGAGAGCTCGACTTGATGCTTGAAGGGCACGTTCCGCCTCAAGAGCTTGTGCTTCTCGTTGTTGTTGTTGAAGACGTTTAGCCTCGGCGCCTTGTTGCTCTTGGTGTAGGCGCACTCGTTCTTGTTCTTGTTGGTGACGAAGACGTTGTCGTTCTTGAGCTTGACCAAACGCTAGTTGGTTTGATTGAGGATGAGGAACTTGTTCATCAACTTGATCTTGTGAATGCTTGTCGTGTAGCGGGTTGCGCGATGCATGATGGTCTTTACGCGCGGCTCGTCGAAGAGTGTTCGATGACGGTGTACTTGTGTCGGAGAAGGAGTCATCGGAGTGGCGACTTGAGTGGCTCCGTCTTGAGTGTGAGGAAGTAGAAGGACGCCGGTTCACCAACAAGGCGCGGATCTCGTACATTCTTGCATCATTCTCTTTCTTGTGCGCGTCGAGTTTGTTGTCGAAGTATTCTCTTGTATGTTGCTCGGAGAGTCGCAAGTCGGTGGCGAGGTTGTCGATGCGTTCGCTCATTGCTTGTTGCTCTTGATGGAGAGCTCGTTGTGCGCCAAAGAGGTGGCTCTTGGTGACGTATGATGACATGTCGTTGTCTTGCTCGATGAAGAGTGGATTTGTAGAAGAACTTGGCCTATCCATCATTTCAAGCAAATTGTGAGTGGTAGAAGGAGAAGAACGAATACCAATGTACATTCGACCGGTTGAAGATGAATCAAGTTCACTCAAATGCGACAATGAAATAGCACTATTGGTACCGATCCTTGTCGATTCTCACACCTACACAAGTAAATGCTTTTGGTGGAGCTTGGTTAGGATGGTGGCACAAAATTGATTGCAATTGTTAGCTTGACTCAAAAATGTTGAAGAAGATTCGCAAATTCGCATATGCAACAAGTAGACCAAGCAAGTAGTGTTACACGGAAACACACACGCAAATAGATAAATGGGATTGTGCAAACCAAAAGTGAGCCAAAATGTGGAATCCATTTAAAATGCTCTTGTTGCACAATACTAGAGAGACGCTAGCACGATTGCACAATAGGCGGATACGGAGCTTGTGCACAACCTACTAAGCAAAAATGCAACGATCTCTATCCCAAGTATGCTATGTGTATGGTGTATCGGTGCAATGATCCAAGATGATCTTATATGACAATCTTAATGTTGTATGATGCTATGCTTGTTGCTTATAAGCTCTTTGCTTATCTTTCCTCTTTGCTTAAAAGCTTGAGTGGCTCTTTCTATTTTGAGCTCTTTTCTTATGCAAACTTCATGAACCAAGATAGCAATTGTGTATGCGATGACAACTTTGTGACACACAAGTTGATTCCGAGATATGCACCACGATTGTGTGTATGATATGGTGTATGCAACTAATGTGCACAAGTCACGTTGCCGGCAATACTCAATGGCTAGTCTCGATGGGTAAGCAACGCAAAAGATGGTATATGATGGTTATCAATGCAATTGCAAGGTATGCCAAAGATGTCGTCGAAGTTACCGTCCGTAGGGAAGATGAGTAGCCGACAAAAATGAGCATTTGTTGTTGATATCACATCACACTTAAATAGCCAAACACAAGAGGACACGAATTCACTCAAATTGTCGAACTCAAATTCAATGGTAGTACGGAGGTTGTGTCTTGGGGTTTGGCAAGTGGAAGTGGTGGTGGATGGGGTGGGAGGAGTTATGTATGTGTGATGGAGGTGGTGGTGGATGGTGGACTGCAGAATCGCAGCTGGCAGAGGAAGCCGGATGATCCGCCAGAGCCCGATGATCCGGCACGTCCGGATGATCCGGACTTGGTCCGATGATCCGGCAGGTCAACCACGCACGGAACTGCTCGAAGAACACGAAAATGGGGTGAAATTTGACGATTTCGGGATTTTGGGTGGATTTCGAGGGGAGAAGGTGGGGAAACACAAGATCCACGAAGTTACACAATCAATCCACGGATCAAAATCAACAAAACATCATCAAAACTAACAAATCACAAAAAATTTGGGGGTATTTTTGTGGGATTTTCGGATTTTAGGAGGAAAACAACAAAATCAAGCTAGAAAGCACGGGTAGGGGCTCCAAAACGTGATCAACGTGGCTCATGTTACCATATGATGTAGGTGGAACCCTAATTCGCCGATCTTTCACGCTTGAGGATCCTACGGAGGAAACACGAAGAACACGCGAAGCACAAAGGAAACACGGGAAAACGAGAGAGAATCACTCAACCAACAAGGAATCGATCACACAAGTGCTAGATCAACATACACACATGAGATCCACAAGATACATAGTCAACTAGGTAAGGATACAAAGGAACCGCTCATCTCCGGAGGAGGCCTTGAATCCACAAGGATCTTCCCAGAAGGGGTCTTGTATCCGAGAGGATCTTCTCCGAAGAGGCCGCGGTCTCTCACGAGGAGGAGATCCGATAGATGAGCGAGGCTCTATCTCAAAACGAGCTAAATCAACGCTAAGTCTCAAAGTGAGGAGATGGGGTCCTATATACGAGTTGGGGGCGAGGGTACATGGGCTCAGCCAACACGCTGCAGCACAAAGGCCGGCCGGATGATCCGGACGAGGGTCTGGATGATCCGGCTGGTCCGGATGATCCGTGGAAGCCCGGATGAGCCGGAGGGTCGGCCGGTGGTCGCAAGAAGGCCGGATGTCCGGCCGAGGTCCGGACGTCCGAAGGGTCTGATGATCCGGACGGGTCCGATGATCCGCTTAGGGCGGAGCTTCTGCTGCTTTCAACCGAATTAGCCGGATCGTCCGGACCGGGTCCGGATCGTCCGGTTCTGCCCGGATCGTCGCCGCCGTCCGGATCGTCCGCCACACCGGTCCTTGATGCTTTTTCCTCTCTCGCTTCTCGCATGTCTTCCGCTCCTGCCTTCCTTGCTTCCTAGCCTCTTCATTGTCGGCTCCTTGGTACCCGAGTATGCATAGCATTTCCGTTTGGGGTAGTAACCATGTCTCATGTGAATAGAAAGGGAGTTGTGAGAGGAGTGATGTCACCTCGGTTTCAAGAGCTCTAGCACGTGCTCGAGTCATGGGTCCTTGTGGGGTTAGATGTGTTGATGTAGAGTCCATGGGGATGATGGAAGGATGCTCCGTATCACATAATCTCTCAAATTTCCTTCAAAAGGAGGTGCCAATAGGTTCAGAAACTTGTCTGAAAAACAGTGACGAATAATGTTCTTTGACTTTCAGGGCCAAAAAGTCCTGCTTAAGGCCGTATTTGAGGGTACTCTAGGCCTCCTGGCGCAAGCGGGGAGTATTTTCTGGATTCGCACGCTCGCCGCGAGCTGTTTGAGTACTTGTGGGTTTCACACGGACTCCGAATGACAAATATATGACGGTTTTAGTGAACATCTCTCCATTCTATGGCAGTCCTTGAAAGTACTTCATTTTCTCGTGCGCTTTTTGCCTGATTGCCCAAAATTTCTTGTCCTCTATAGAGGAGATATCGCTTCCACATATATATTGACAATGCCAGAATGCCCTTTTGTTCTTGGCTTTCACGCCGCATGAGTTACAAAGATGCCATCCAAATAAAACAAGGAGAATAAGGCATATAGCCACCGGATTTTTTTCAATTTACTACCAAATGAGATCGCCTCAATCATAGAGCATCGCAGAAGGTACGCTTGTCCCTACCAGGGGGCTAATGTTTATAAGCAACATAATCTCTCAAATTTCCTTCAAAAGGAAGTGCCAATGGGTTCGTAAACTTGTCCGAAAAACAAATGATTTAATGATGTTCTTTGACTTTCGTACAAAAATTCCTGCTTAAGGTCAGATTTGAGGGTACCCGGCCTCCCGCGCAAGCGGGAGTATTTTCTGATTCGCGACTCACCACAAGCAGTTTGAGTACTTGTGGGTCCGACACGACCAATAACAAAATTATGACCGCTTTAGTGAACATCTCTCCATTCTATGGCGCCCTTGAAAGTACTTCATTTTCTCGCGCTTTTGCCGATTGACCTAAAATTTCTTGTCCTCTATAGAGGAGATATCGCTTCCACATATATATCGACCGATGCCAGAATGCCCTTTTGTTCTTGGCTTTCACGCCGCATGAGTTACAAAGATGCCATCCGCGAAAACAAGGAGAATAAGGCATATAGCCACCGGATTTTCTTCAATTTACGCCAAATGAGATCGCCTTGATCATAGAGCATCCGCAGAAGGTACGCTTGTCCCTACCAGGGGGCTAATGTCTATAAGCAACATAATCTCGAATTTCCTTCAAAAGGAAGTGCCAATGGGTTCGTAAACTTGTCCAAAAACAACGATTTAATGATGTTCTTTGACTTTCGTACCAAAAAGTCCCGCTTAAGGTCAGATTTGAGGGTACTCTAGGCCTCCCGCACAAGCGGGAGTATTTTCTCGATTCGCACGCCTCCGCGAGCCGCTTGAGTACTTGTGGGTTTCACACGACTACGTAATGACAAATATATGACCGCTTTAGTGAACATCTCTCCATTCTATGGCGTCCTTGAAAGTACTTCATTTTCTCGCGCGCTTTTGCCCGATTGCCCCAAAATTTCTTGTCCTCTATAAAGGAGATATTGTTTCACATATATATCGACCGATGCCAGAATGCCCTTTTGTTCTTGGCTTTCACGCCGCGTGAGTTACAAAGATGCCATCCGCGAAAAACAAGGAGAATAAGGCATATAGCCGCTAGATTTTCTTCAATTTACGGCCAAATGAGATTGCCCGGATCATAGAGCATCTGCAAATGATGAGGACATCAATACAATTGTTACACCCACAGCCCCTGCTGCTATACATACTGGACCAATTACTAGAGCTCGCGCACGCCAACTAAATTACCAGGTACTTTCGCTTTTTGGTAATGATTCTAATGTTCATGAGAATATGACGCTGCCTAAATTGGATACATTTGTTTTGCTTACAAATGTAGGGCCTAGCTTGGAGAAGGATGAACATTGGAGCAAGAACCAGCATGGAGATGATGGCATGCAAGGGGGACAAGAATGGAGTTACAAGTGATGATTTCAGACTTTGAAGCCACCATAATGAGTGCATGAAGCCTTGGACGAAATATACAAGATGCCACTCCATAAATTTCTGTCCAGAGGCTATTCTAGGTGTCACACACCTTATTATTGGGCCAGCCCATGTAATTTCGAAATACATTAGTATAGGCTATTTTAGAGTCCGATGTGTGGGGAAACAAGAGATAGGGTTAGTTTCGACCCTCCACCAAGGGCCACGAAATTCACCCCTCTTCCTCCATATATACAGCCCTTAGGGCACCGCTTAGACTTGGGTTTTGTTTAGATCAAAAGTTCGCCATAGCTGCAACTTTATGCATTTCGCTTGTGTTCAACGACTGCATAAAGGCATCACAGTAACCCCACCTTGATCAATAAAGCTTTCATCTTATATTCGCAATATCCAGATTGCAATCTCAGCTTGCTTGTTCTTCGCTTGTCGCAGGAAATAGACCTCGTGGTCGTTGATCGTGTTCTAAGATGGTCAATAACCTCTCGGAGTTGGTTTAGCGACATATAGGCGCGACGCCCTCGCACGCTCAGAGTCGGATCGCCAAAGTCGACTTCCACCAAAGCGAAATCCACCATCTCATCGAAAGACGGACACCTCGCCTCTATCAAGTGGTATCGATTTCCGTGTTGCTCGTGAGATTTTACGCTTTTCGTAGTTTAGATCGAGTCTGTTCTTCATACCTACAAATTCCACTAAAAAAGCCAAAAAAATTAGGTTAGGTCATCATATCCAACCAATCTGAGCCTTTGCATAATCTTTTCTCAGATTTGCGTTGTTGAATTTGGCGGTTGCATCGCCGTGTCTAGTTGCCGGTCTTAGAGTCTAGTCTTTTAGAGTTTCGAAGTTCGGTCATAAGTTGTCACGCCGCCGCACCATCATCATCGCCTCGCCATCTACCACCACCGCTATCCGCCACCGCTCAACTGTGATCTATATACCACCACCGCTGCCATATACCACCACCGCTGCTATATACCACCACCATATATCCACCACCAATCCGAAGTTCATTGCATATTAGGGTTGTTTTCGTGATCCATCTAGTTTTCCGATTCGTGTTTCCTTGTCCGAGTAGGTTTCGATTCCAGCAATCTTTTGTCATCAGAGAAGAGGTTGGTTTCCAAAAAAAAACCACCTCCGCTTAGGCCCAAAATTTTCCAAAACGCACGGACAAAAAAATTTTCGCTATCCTATTTTTAGGTGTTTCTAAGCGATTGAGACAATACAAGTTATAGAAAGTTTTTTGACCTGCTTTTCAGCTTTTGGGTCCAGCAATGAAAAAAAAATTTGGTCGAAAAATTTCGTGCCCATCCCGCTCGCTTGACCTGGAAGAGTTTTGAGACACTCGCCATTATAGTGATTTTTCAAAAAAAAAAAAAGCAAAAAAAAAAGCAGCAAAAAAAAAAAGAGCGAAAAAAAATTCAGAGTGTGCTTTTCCTTTGTTTACGCAGCAGCGTGATTTTGTTAGTGTTCTAGGCTCGCCTCTAGCACAGCTTCAGCCTAGGACCAAAGACAAGATCGCTGCTGAGCGCTTATTCAACTTTGCATCTCTCGAATTGATTATTGTCAATCTTTTTGCTACCATATTATAAGCCTTCCCAGCTCCACATACATCTACGCCGTATGCTTGACTCTCCCCGAAATCGCTTCTATCCAAGCTTTTGAGAGTTTTGATTACAACGGTTGCCGATCACCGCCGCCGGGGGTAAGAACTGTAAGAATTTGAGATTTGCTTGACGGATTTGTGACACCCACCACCACCTCTTGTTAGTAGTCCAGAGGATCATATTCTTGTGTGTTTCTATTGTCGCTAACCATGGCAGGATCACAAGTTTATTTAGACCGACCGGGAGAACATGACTAACAAACAGCTACATGATAAATTTCAGCAAATGATGAGTGGACAGTGCAAGATGTGGTAAACAGATTTGACGAGGCCATGGAGAAGATAGATGGCATTGAGAAGACGTTGAAACAAAGCTTGATAGCAAGTTTGATGAATTGCTCGCTGCTTTCCACAACCACCGCCGGCTGCACCTATCGCACCTCTCAAGAACAACAACAACTACGCCTCTTCCGAATCAAGATGGACGAGCTCAACAGGTTCCTCGCTTGAGCCAGACAAAATTCGTGCCATTGCCATCGCTGTTGGTGCTTCTTTGCCTCGCCATCGCTGCCGGTGGTACCGAGGAGGATGATGAGTATGTGGGCGATTATGAGGATGAGGTTGATCAACATCGAACTACGCGGCATCCACCAAAGCACCACAACCACCAGTGTCGCCCACATGCAAATAATGGCAATATTAGGGCTCCCTCAGTACGAGATCATGACCATCTCCCTAAACTGAAATTGAATATTCCACCATTTGAGGGTAGATATGTTCCTGATATATATCTTACTTGGGAGTTAGAAACTGAACAACGATTTACATGTTTACAATATCCCGAGGAGAGATGTGTTCCGCGCTGCTGTTTGTGCTTTCACTAGCTTTGCATGTGTTTGGTGGTCTCAACATTGTCGATTATATCCTGCTCCAAATTACTTGGGCTGCTTTGAAAACTGCTATGCGATCGCTGGTTCCACCATATTATCAACGTGAATTACTTCAAAATTGCAGCGCTTAAGACAAGGAAAAACTCAGAGAAGAATATTATCAGAATTACAAACCGCTTGATTAGATGTGGTATTGTTGAGGAGAATGAAGCTATGCTTGCACGCTTTCGGGTGGATTAAATAGAGAGATTCGCACCATTCTAGACTATAAGGATTATAATAATATCACTGCTTATTCCATCTTGCTTGTAAAGCTGAACGTGAAGTGCAGGATCGACAGCATTGGCGCCGCACTAACTTTTCTCGCAGGTCGACCTTCATCATGGACACCACGCGCATCATCTACTTCCACCGCACCATCACCTCCTTCAAAGCCACCTCCAACCGTGATACAAGAAAGCAGCACAACCACCACTATCTCGCCAAGAGCACACCGCCGGCCTGCATGTAGCTTTTCTTCTTCTATGGCGCCAACAGGCACACAAGTGATATTATTTGTCGTCATAGTAAGGGAAGAGGACATTTTATGAGAGAATGCAAATCTCAGCGCAGATGATTGCTACCGAGGATGGTGGGTATGAGTCCGCTTAGTGACTATGATGAGGAGACTTTGGCTCTTATTACACATGAGGAACACGGTGGAGATGATTCTGATCATGAGACACAATACATGGCTGCCGATGATGCCGACAGTATGAATGTTTAGTTGCTCAACGTGTTTTGAGTGTGCAGGTTACACAAGCTGAGCAAAATCAGAGGCATAATTTGTTTCATACAAAGGAGTTGTGAAGGAACGCTCTATTCAAGGCCATCATAGATGGAGGGAGCTGCAACAACTTAGCTAGCATGGAGATGGTGGAGAAGCTATCTCTCACCACAAGACCACATCCACATCCTTACTACATCCAATGGTTCAACAACAGCGGCAAGGTTAAGGTAACACGATCGCTCGTGTGCATTTCAAAGATTCTACATACGCTGATTATGTTGATTGTGATGTGGTACCTATGCAAGCATGTTCCTTGTTACTTGGTAGACCATGGCAATTTGATAAAATTTCAGACACCATGGTAGAAACAATCAAGATACTCTTGTTCATAAGGATAAAAATATTACTTTGCTTCCTATGACTCCCGAGTCCATTTTGAAAGATGATATTAATAGAGCTAATAAAGCAAAACAGAGAAAATAAGAGTGAAAATCAGATTGTGGCAAAAGAATTTGAGCAACACATGAAGCCTAATAATAAACCATCTATCGTTGCTTTTGAGCTCACCTAACCCTAATTTTTTTTTGGCTTTTTCGTGGATCTGTAGGTATGAAGAATGACTCGATCTAAACTACGAAAAATCAGAAAATCTCACCGAGCAACCTCGAAATCTGATACCACTTGATAGAGGCAAAGGTGTCCCGCCTTTCGATGAGATGGTGGATTTCGCTTTGGTGGAAGTCGACTTTGACGATCCGACCACGGACGCGGCGAGGACGCCGCGCCTTAGCAATCGCTAAACCAACTCCGAGAGGTTATCACCACGCCGAGCATCGATCAACCCGACCACGAGGGTCTATTTCCGCGAGCAAACGAAGAACAAGCAAGAAACCGAGATTGCAACTGGATATTGCGAATATAAGATGAAAGCTTTATTGATCAAGGTGGGGTTCTGTGACGCTTTGTCCGGTCGCTGAACACAAACGAAAGTACGCCAAGTTGCAGCTATGGCGAACTTTTGATCTAAACAAAACCTAAGTCTAAACGGTGCCCTAAGGGCTGTATATATGGAGGAAGAGGGGTGAATTTCGTGGCCCTTGGTGGAGGGGTCCAAACTAACCCTATCTCTTGTTTCCCCACACATACGGACTCTAAAAATAGCCTATACTAATGTATTTCGAAATTACATGGGCCTGGCCCAATAATAAGGTGACGCAAGACCTAGAATAGCCTATGGACTAATATTATGAAGTGGCATCTTGTATATTTCGTCCAAGGCTTCATGCACTCCTTATGGTGGCTTCAAAGTCCTCGAAATCATCACTTGTAACTCCGTTTGATCTCCTTGCGCATGCCATCAACTCCATGTGTGTTCTTGCTCCAATGTTCATCCTTCTCCAAGCTAGGCCCTTCATTTGTAAGCAAAACAAATGTATCCAATTTAGGCAGCATCATATTCTCATGAACATTAGAATCATTACCAAGAAACGAAAGTACCTGGTAATTTAGTTGGCGTGCGCGAGCTCTAGTAATTGGTCCAGTATGTATAGCAGCAGGGGCTGTGGGTGTAACAATGGTATTGATGTCCTCATCATGACCGCCCCAAAATTTTATGTCCTCTATAGTGAGGATATCGTTTCCGCATATATATTGACCCATGCCAGGAATGCCCTTTTGTTCTTGGCTTTCACGCCCATGAGTTACAGCATGCGATCCGGCGAAAACAAGGAGAATAAGGTATATAGCCACTGGATTTTCTTCAATTTAAGGCCAAATGAGATTGCCCGGATCATAAAGCATCTGCAGAAATGTAGGTTTGTCCCTACCAGGGGGACTAATGTCTATAAGCAACATAATCTCTCGAATTTCCTTTAAGAGAAAGTGCCAATGGGTTCAGAAACTTGTCTGAAAAACAGCGACGAATGACGTTCTTTGACTTTCAGGGGCAAAAAGTCCTGCTTAAGGCCTTATTGAGGGTACTCCGGGCCTCCTGGCGCAAGTAGAGAGTATTTTATGGATTCGCACGCTTGCCGCGAGCAGTTTGAGTACTGCAGGTCCGACACGGACTCCGAATGACAAAATTATGACCATTTTAGTGAACATCTGTCCATTCTGTGCCAGTCCTTGAAAGTACTTCATTTTCTCGTGCGCTTTTTGCCTGACCGTCCCAAATATTCTTGTCCTTTATAGTGGAGATATCGTTTCCACATATATATTGACAGATGCCAGGAATGCCCTATTGTTCTTCGCTTTCACGCGCATGAGTTACAACATGCCATCCAGTGATAACAAGGAGAATAAGGCATACAAATACGCTGGATTTTCTTCAATTTATGGCCAAATGAGATCGCCTTGATCATAGAGCTTCGCAGAAAGGTACGTTTGTCCCTACCAGGGGGGCTAATGTCTATAAGCAACATAATCTCTCGAAGTTCCTTCAAAAGGAAGTGCCAATGGGTTCAGAAACTTGTCTGAAAAAAAACGACGAATGATGTTCTTTGACTTTTAGGGGCAAAATTTCCTGCTTAAGGCCGTATTTGAGGGCACTCTGGGCCTCCTAGCGCAAGAGGGGAGTATTTTCTAGATTCGCATACTCGTAGCGAGCAATTAGAGTACTTGTGGGTCCGACACGGACTCTGAATGACAAAATTATGACCGTTTTAGTGAACATCTGTCCATTCTATGGCAGTCCTTGAAAGTACATCATTTTCTTGTGCGCTTTTTTCGTGACCGCCCCAAAATTTCTTGTCCTCCATAGTGGAGATATCGTTTCCACATATATATTGACCCATGCCAGGAATGCCCTTTTGTTCTTGGCTTTCATGCGCATGAGTTACAACATGCGATCCGGCGAAAACAAGGAGAATAAGGCATATAGCCGCTGGATTTTCTTCAATTTAAGGCCAAATGATATTGCCCGGATCATAGAGCATCTGCAGAAAGGTATGTCCATCCCTACTAGGGGGCTAATGTCTATACACAACATAATGTCTTGAATTTCCTTCAAAAGAAAGTGCCAATGGGTTCAGAAACTTGTCTGAAAAACAGCGACGAATGATGTTCTTTGACTTTCAGGGGCAAAAAGTCCTGCTTAAGGCCGTATTTCAGGGTACTCCGGGCCTCCTAGCGCAAGCAGAGAGTATTTTATGGATTCGCACGCTTGCCGTGAGCAGTTTGAGTACTTCGGGTCCGACACGGACTCCGAATGACAAAATTATGACCGTTTTATTGAACATCTGTCCGTTCTATGGCAGTCCTTGAAAGTACTTCATTTTCTCGTGCGCTTTTTGCCTGACCGCCCAAAAAATTCTTCTCCTCTATAGTGGAGATATCGTTTCCACATATATATTGACCGATGCCAGGAATGCCCTTTTGTTCTTGGTTTTCACGCGCATGAGTTACAGCATGCCATCTGGTGAGAACAAGGAGAATAAGGCATATAGTCACTGGTTTTTCAATTTACGCCAAATGAGATTGCCTTGATCATAGAGCATCCGCAGAAGGTACGCTTTGTCCCTACCAGGGGCTAATATCTATAAGCAACATAATCTGTCAAGTTCCTTCAAAAGGAAGTGCCAATGGGTTTAGAAACTTGTCCGAAAAACAAATGATTTAATGATGTTCTTTACTTTAGGGCAAAATGTCCCGCTTAAGGTCAGATTTGAGGGTACTCCGGCCTCCCGCGCAAGCGGGGAGTATTTTCTAGATTCGCATGCTTGCCACGAGCAGTTAGAGTACTTGTGGCTCCGACACGGACTCTGAATGACAAAATTATGACCGTTTTAGTGAACATATGTCCATTCTATGGCAGTCCTTGAAAGTACTTCATTTTCTCGTGCGCTTATTTCGTGACCGCCCGAAAATTTCTTGTCCTCTATAGTGGAGATATCGTTTCCACATATATATTGACCCACGCCAGGAATGCCCTTTTGTTCTTGGCTTTCACGCGCATGAGTTACAACATGCGATCCGGCGAAAACAAGGAGAATAAGGCATATAGCCGCTGGATTTTCTTCAATTTAAGGCCAAATGAGATTGCCCGGATCATAGAGCATCTGCAGAAAGGTATGTTTGTCCCTACCAGGGGGGCTAATGTCTATAAGCAACATAGTCTCACGAATTTCCTTCAAAAGAAAGTGCCAATGGGTTCAGAAACTTGTCTGAAAAACAGCGACGAATGATGTTCTTTGACTTTCAAGGGCAAAAAGTCCTGCTTAAGGCCATATTTGAGGGTACTCCGGGCCTCCTGGCGCAAGCGGAGAGTATTTTCTGGATTCGCACGCTTGCTGCGAGCAGTTTGAGTACTTCGGGTCCGACACGGACTCCGAATGACAAAAATATGACCGTTTTAGTGAACATCTATCCATTCTATGGCAGTCCTTGAAAGTACTTCATTTTCTTGTGCGCTTTTTGCCTGACCGCCCAAAGATTTCTTGTCCTCTATAGTGGAGATATCGTTTCCACATATATATTGACTGATGCCAGGAATGCCCTTTTGTTCTTGGCTTTCACGCGCATGAGTTACAGCATGCCATCCGGTGAGAATAAGGAGAATAATTCATATAGCCGCTGGGTTTTCTTCAATTTACGGCCAAATGAGATTGCCCGGATCATAGAGCATCTGCAGAAAGGTACGTTTGTCCCTACCAGGGGGGCTAATGTCTATACGCAACATAATCTCTCGAAGTTCCTTCAAAAGGAAGTGCCAATGGGTTCAGAAACTTGTCTGAAAAACAGCGATGAATGATGTTCTTTTACTTTTAGGGGCAAAATGTCCTGCTTCAGTCAGATTTGAGGATACCCAGTGTCTCCGGCGCAAGCGGGGAGTATTTTCTAGATTCGCATGCTTGCCGCAAGCAGTTAGAGTACTTGTGGGTCCGACACGGACTCTGAATGAGAAAATTATGACCATTTTAGTGAACATCTGTCCATTCTATGGCAGTCCTTGAAAGTACTTCATTTTCTCGCACTTTTGCCCGACCGCCAAAATTTCTTGTCCTCTATAGTGGAGATATCGCTTCCCCATATATTTTGACCCATGCCAGAATGCCCTTTTGTTCTTGGCTTTCACGCCGCATGAGTTACAAAGATGCGATCCGCGAAAACAAGGAGAATAAGGCATATAGCCGCTGGATTTTCTTCAATTTAAGGCCAAATGTGATTGCCCGGATCATAGAGCATCTGCAGAAATGTATGTTTGTCCCTACCAGGGGGGCTAATGTCTATAAGCAGCATAATCTCTCGAATTTCCTTCAAAAGAAAGTGCCAATGGGTTCAGAAACTTGTCTGAAAAACAGCGACGAATGACGTTCTTTGACTTTCAGGGGCAAAAAGTCCTGCTTAAGGCCTTATTGAGGGTACTCCGCCTCTCGGCGCAAGCAGAGTATTTTATGGATTCGCACGCCGCCATGAAAGCAGTTTGAGTATCATGGGTCCGACACGGACCAATGACAAAATTATGACCGCTTAGTGAACATCTGTCCATTCTATGCCGCCCTGAAAGTACTTCATTTTCTCGTGCGCTTTTGCCCGACCGCCTAAAATTTCTTGTCCTATATAGTGGAGATATCGCTTCCACATATATATTGATAGATGCCAGGAATGCCCTTTTGTTCTTGGCTTTCACGCGCATGAGTTACAACATGCCATCCGGTGATAACAAGGAAAATAAGGCATATAGCCGCCGGATTTTCTTCAATTTACGGCCAAATGAGATTGCCCGGATCATAGAGCATATGCAGAAAGGTACGTTTGTCCCTACCAGGGGGGCTAAACTCTATAAGCAACATAATCTCTCGAAGTTCCTTCAAAAGGAAGTGCCAATTGGTTCAGAAACTTGTCTGAAAAACAACGACGAATGAGGTTCTTTGACTTTTAGGGGCAAAATGTCCTGCTTAAGGCCGTATTCGAGGGTACTCTGGGCCTTCTAGCGCAAGCGGGGAGTATTTTCTAGATTCGCATGCTTGCCGCAAGCAGTTAGAGTACTTGCGGGTCCGACACGGACTCTGAATGAGAAAATTATGACCGTTTTAGTGAACATATGTCCATTCTATGGCAATCCTTAAAAGTACATCATTTTCTTGTGCGCTTTTTTGGTGACCGCCCCAAAATTTCTTGTCCTCTATAGTGGAGATATCGTTTCCACATATATATTGACCCATGCCAGGAATGCCCTTTTGTTCTTGGCTTTCACGCGCATGAGTTACAGCATGCGATCCGGCGAAAACAAGGAGAATAAGGCATATAGCCGCTGGATTTTCTTCATTTTAAGGCCAAATGTGATTGCCCGGATCATAGAGCATCTGCAGAAATGTATGTTTGTCCCTACCAGGGGGGCTTATATCTATAAGCAGCATAATCTCTCGAATTTCCTTCAAAAGAAAGTGCCAATGGGTTCAGAAACTTGTCCAAAAACAGCGATTTAATGACGTTCTTTGACTTTCAGGGCAAAAAGTCCCGCTTAAGGTCAGATTTGAGGGTACTCCGGGCCTCCTGGCGCAAGCGGAGAGTATTTTATGGATTCGCATGCTTGCCGCGAGCAGTTTGAGTACTTCGGGTCCGACACGGACTCCGAATGACAAAATTATGACCGTTTTAGTGAACATCTGTCTATTCTATGGCAGTGATGCGGAGCATCCTATGGACATCACCACATCAAGAGCCCATTTGGCAAGTGACACGTGCGACATCTACTTTACATACACAAAGGTGAATCATCTCCTTTACACGTGCTCACTTGACACTCTCGAGGATGGTATACTACCTGACACTCCTTACGTGTGCATGCATAGGTATTGTCGGAGCTTCACGGATGTCAAGGAGGAGTGCAAGCGCCAAGGAACGACTACACCATCCGCGAGGGAAGCGTGGAAGAGAAGACGGAAGAAAGGAGAAGAAGCCGAGCGGCCGCAGAGCCAGGCGGACGTCCGGACCGCCGTCCGGATCATCCGGCTCAGCCGGATCATCCGGTCCCTCCGGATCATCCGGACAATCGCCCAAGACAACAGAAGCCGCCCGACGGCCGGATCATCCGGACGGTCGCGGGATCATCCGGACTTCGACACCGGATCATCCGCCACCATCCGGATCATCCGGACCCGCTGCAGGCGTGACTTGGGCCAAGCCCGTACCCCCCTTCGCCTCACTTACCCCTTCGCCCCTTGGGCTATAAATAGACCTCCTCCACCTCCTTTCTAGGGTTAGCAAAGTGATAGCTCATTCTTAGGTGAGCTTTGCTCCTACCTATCTCTACTCTTGAGAGAGAGAGACCACTACTCCATTGGAGGCCAAGACCTCCATCTAGGAGAAGATCCCGTGGGATATCATCAAGACCCCCTTGTGGGAAGATCCATCTAGGATATCATCAAGACCTCCTCTTGGAGATGAACCTTACCTTGTATCTTTCCCTTTGTTGTTCATGTACCTTGTGATCTTGTGTGTTTGATTGTCTAGTGGATGTGTGATTTGGACTTGTTCTTGAGTGTTCCCCTTGTGATTTCTCCCTGCTCTTCCCGTGTTCATCGTGTTCTTCGAGGATCCCACTCCAAACGTGAAAGATCGTCGCTATAGGGTTCCACCCTACATCATATGGTATCATGAGCCACGTTGATCACGTTTTTGGAGCCCCTCCCACCGTTTTCTAGCCTTCTTTTGCTTGATTTTGTCCTAAAATCCGAAAATCCCCACCAAAAATAGCCCCCAAATTTTTTGTGATTTGTTGGTTTTGATGATGTTTTGTTGATTTTGATCCATGGATTTGCTTGGTTTCAAGTGGATCTAGCATCTCCCCAAGTTTCCCCACCTTCCATCCACAAAATCTCCTCAATTTTGCCCCGAAAATCATCCATTTCCGCCCAAAAATTCGTCCCCGAGAGCAAATCCCGAGCGGGTTGACTTGGCCTGATCATCCGGACCATCTTCCGGATCATCCGGACCAAGCCCGGATCATCCGGACCAAGCCCGGATCATCTGGACGCCCCCCCGGACGTCCGGATAAATCGCGCACCCAAAAAACAGAACCGGCGCTGACGAACCCGGATCATCCGGATTTCCTCCCGGATCATCCGGACCGAGCCCGGATCATCCGGACCTCCTCCCGGATCATCCGGTTAACCTTGAAACTGACTTCGGCTGATTTTTGTTTTGTCCATAACTAATTCATCCGAACTCCGATTTTGACGTTCTTTAGCTCGTTTTGAAGCTATTGACATCCCCCTTCTGATAGAGGCAAAGGTGTCCCGTCTTTCGATGAGATGGTGGATTTCGCTTTGGTGGAAGTCGACTTTGACGATCCGACTACGAACGTGGGAGGACGTCGCGCCTTAGCAATCGCTAAACCAACTCCGAGAGGTTATTGACCGCGCCGGAGCACGATCAACCTGACCACGAGGGTCTGCTTCCTGCGAGCAAATGAAGAACAAGCAAGAAATTGAGATTGCAACTGGATATTGCGAATATAAGATGAAAGCTTTATTGATCGTGGGGTTCTGTGGACGCTTTGTCCGTCGTTGAACACAAACGAAGTACGCGAAGTTGCAGCTAAGGCGAACTTTTAATCTAAACAAAACCCAAAGTCTAAACGGTGCCCTAAGGGCTGTATATATGGAGGAAGAGGGGGTGAATTTCGTGGCCCTTGGTGGAGGGGTCCGAAACTAACCCTATCTCTTGTTTCCCCACAGATACGGACTCTAAAAATAGCCTATACTAATGTATTTCGAATTACATGGGCCTGGCCCAATAATAAGGTGACGCAGCACCTAGAATAGCCTCTGGACGAAATTTATGAAGTGGCATCTTGTATATTTCGTCCAAGGCTTCATGCACTCATTATGGTGGCTTCAAAGTCCTGAAATCATCACTTGTAACTCCATTCTTGTCCCCTTAGCATGCCATCATCTCCATGCTTGTTCTTGCTCCAATGTTCATCCTTCTCCAAGCTAGGCCCTTCATTTGTAAGCAAAACAAATGTATCCAATTTAGGCAAGATCATATTCTCATGAACATTAGAATCATTACCAAGAAACGAAAGTACCGGTAATTTAGTTGGCGTCTTGCGAGCTCTAGTAATTGGTCCAAGATGTATAGCAGCAGGGCTGTGGGTGTAACAATTGTATTGATGTCCTCATCATCCTCCCTTCTTGAAATGAAGTCGCCCTCGACGGAAGTTCATCTTCCTCACCAAAATATGGCTTCAAATCTGCAATGTTAAAAGTGGACTAACCCCAAAATCTGCAGCAGCTCAAGTTTATATGCATTATCATTTACTTTCTCCAACACCTTAAAGGGACCAGCAGCACGTGGTATTAGCTTTGATTTGCGCAAGTCAGAAATCTATCCTTACGCAAATGTAACCAAACAAGATCTCCGTGCAAACACAACATGTTTTCTACCCTTATCTCCAAAAAGTTTATATTTAGCATTCATACGCTCAATGTTTTCCTTAGTTAACTCATGCATTTTTAAAATCAATTCAGCACGCTCTTTAGCATCAAAATTAACCTTCTCCAAGATGGAAGAGGCAACAAATCAATAGGTGCACGAGGTAGGAAACCATACACAACTTCAAAAGGGCACATCTTAGTAGTAGAATGCAATGAACGATTATAAGCAAATTCAATATGAGGCAAGCATTCCTCCCACATTTTCTTATTATTCTTTAGAACAGCCCTAAGCATAGTAGACAATGTTCTATTGACTACTTCAGTTGTCCATCGGTTTGGGGTGACAAGTAGTACTAAAAGCAGTTTAGTCCCCAACTTAGCCCATAAACATCTCCAAAAGTGGCTAAGAAATTTAGTATCACGATCTGAAACAATAGTATTTGGCACACCATGCAAGCGAATAATTTCACGAAAGAACAAATCAGCAACATTGACAAAGATCATCGCTTTTATGACATGGTATAAAGTGTGCCATTTTCGAGAATCTATCCACGACAACAAATATGCTATCCTCCCTTCTTTGTTCTAGGTAAACCTAAAACAAAGTCCATAGATATATCCTCCCAAGGAACACTAGGTACAGGCAAAGGTATATATAAACCATGAGGATTGAGTCGTGACTTAGCTTTTTGACATGTAGTACAATGAGCAATAAAACGCTCAACATCCCGCCTCATCTTTGGCCAAAAGAAATGTGTAGCAAGTACGCCCTCCGCCTTCTTCACGCCAAAGTGTCCCATTAGTCCTCCTCCATGCGCCTAATGCAACAACAAAAGACGAACGGAGCTAGCTGAATGCATAGCTTGTTAGCACGAACACAAATCCATCATTAACGACAAACTTGTTCCATGTTCTTCCTTCTTTACAATTCTGCAATACATCTTTAAAATCAGCATCATGCACATATTGATCTTTGATGGTCTCCAACCCAAATATTTTGAAGTCAAGTTGTGAAAGCATAGTATAGCGACGAGACAATGCATCAAGAATAACATTTTCTTTACCCTTCTTGTGTTTAATGACATAAGGGAAAGTCTCAATGAATTCAACCCATTTAGCATGTCTACGATTCAGTTTAGCTTGACTTTTAATATGTTTCAAAGATTCATGATCAAAATGTATAACAAATTCTTTGGGCCATAAATAATGTTGCCATGTTTCTAAAGTCCTAACAAGAGCATATAATTCTTTATCATAAGTAGAATAATTCAGACTAGGCCCACTCAATTTTTCGTAAAAGTATGCAACAGGTTTGCCATCTTGTAATAACACACCTCCTAATCCAATTCCACTAGCATCACATTCAAGCTCAAAAGTCTTAGTAAAATCAGAAGTTGGAGTAAAGGAGCATGTGTCAACTTATCTTTCAATACCGTGAAGGCTTCTTCCCGTGCGGTACCCCAAACAAAAGGCACATCCTTCTTTGTAAGCTCATTGAGAGGTGCAGCAATGGTGCTGAAATTTCACAAAACGCCTATAGAAACCAGCGAGGCCAAGGAAACTCCTCACTTGTGTGACCGCTTTGGGCTGCGCCAACTCTCAATAGCTTCAATCTTGGCTTTATCAACTTCAATTCCTGTGGAGTAACAACATAGCCAAGAAAAGATACTCGGTCGGTGCAAAAGGTGCACTTCCCAAGGTTACCAAACAAACGTGCATCACGAGAGCATTAAAAACAGCACGTAAATGTTCCAAATGTTCTTCCAAAGATTTGCTATAAATCAAGATATCATCAAAATAGACTACCACAAATCGTCCAATGAAAGCACGTAAAACTTCATTCATTAATCTCATGAAAGTACTAGGTGCATTAGTTAACCCAAAAGGCATGACTAACCACTCATATAATCCAAACTTAGTTTTAAATGCTGTTTTCCATTCATCTCCCAATTTCATACGAATTTGATGGTATCCACTATGCAAATCAACTTTGGAGAATATTGTAGAGCCACTCAATTCATCAAGCATATCATCTAGCCTAGGAATAGGGTGACGATAACGAATAGTAATATTATTGATGCCTCTACAATCAACACACATACGTGATGTACCATCCTTTTCGCACTAAAATAATAGGAACAGACAAGGACTAAGGGATTCGCAGATATAACCTTTGTCGAGCAGCTCCTGTGATTGACGATAATCTCCTTCGCCTCCTCCGGATTGGTACGGTATGGTGCACGGTTGGTAATGATGCACCGAATTAAGTCAATTTGATGCTCAATCCTCGAATAGGTGGTAATCCTGTGGCACGCCTTGTGGAAAGACGTCGTGAACTCCCCGCAAAATGTTAGTGACAGCGAGGGGCAAAGAGGAAGGCACGCCCTCGAATGAAAATAATGCATCTTTGCACACAAAAGCATAGCAAACAGATTTGCTAAAATCTAGCTCATCAATATCAGATTTAGTGGCAAGTAAACATGCACTTTTCAATTTAATTTCGAAACAACACTAGATGGTTTACTATTAGGCTTCATATGTTGCTCAAATTCTTTTGCCACAATCTGATTTTCACTCTTATTTTTCTCCTGTTTTGCTTTATTAGCTCTATTAATATCATCTTTCAAAATGGACTCAGAGTCATAGGAAGCAAAGTAATATTTTTATCCTTATGAACAAGAGTATACCGATTGTTTCTACCATGGTGTATGAAATTTTATCAAATTGCCATGGTCCACCAAGTAATAAGGAACATGCTTGCATAGGTACCACATCACAATCAACATAATCAGATATGTAGAGATACTAAAATGCACACGAGCAAAGACGTGTTACCTTAACCTTGCCGCTGTTGTTGAACCATTGGATGTAGTAAGGATGTGGATGTGGTCTTGTGGTGAGAGATAGCTTCTCCACCATCTCCATGCTAGCCAAGTTGTTGCAGCTCCCTCCATCTATGATGACGCAAATAGAACGCTCCTTCACAACTCCCTTTGTATGGAACAAATTATGCCTCTGATTTTGCTCACTTTGTGTAACTCGCACACTCAAAACACGTTGAGCAACTAAACATTCATACCACAAGATCTTCAAGCCATGTTGATGAGGACATCAATACCATTGTTACACCCACAGCCCCTCTTGCTATACATACTTGGACCAATTACTAGAGCTCACAAGACGCCAACTAAATTACCGGTACTTTCGTTTCTTGGTAATGATTCTAATGTTCATGAGAATATGACGCTGCCTAAATTGGATACATTTGTTTTGCTTACAAATGTAGGGCCTAGCTTGGAGAAGGATGAACATTGGAGCAAGAACCAGCATGGAGATGATGGCATGCTAAGGGGACAAGAATGGAGTTACAAGTGATGATTTCAGGACTTTGAAGCCACCATAATGAGTGCATGATGCCTTGGACGAAATATACAAGATGCCACTCCATAAATTTCGTCCAGAGGCTATTCTAGGTGTCACGTCACCTTATTATTGGGCCAGGCCCATGTAATTTCGAAATACATTAGTATAGGCTATTTTTAGAGTCCGTGTGTGGGGAAACAAGAGCCACGAAATTCACCCCTCCACCAAGGGCCACGAAATTCACCCCTCTTCCTCCATATATACAGCCCTTAGGGCACCGTTTAGACTTGGGTTTTGTTTAGATCAAAAGTTCGCCATACCGCAACTTCGCAGCGTTTCGCTTGTGTTCAACGACTGCACAAAGCGCCACAGAACTCCACCTTGATCAATAAAGCTTTCATCTTATATTCGCAATATCCAGATTGCAATCTCAGTTTCTTGCTTGTTCTTCGTTTGCTCGCAGGAAATAGACCCTCGTGGTCGTTGATCGTGCTCGGCGTGGTCAATAACCTCTCGAGTTGGTTTAGCGATTGCTATATGCGACGCCCTCGCACGCCGTAGTCGGATCGTCAAAGTCGACTTCCACCAAAGCGAAATCCACCATCTCATCGAAAGACGGGACACCTTTGCCTCTATCAAGTGGTATCGATTTCCGTGTTGCTCGGTGAGATTTTACGATTTTCGTAGTTTAGATTGAGTCTGTTCTTCATACCTACAGTCCACGAAAAAGCCAAAAAAATTAGGGTTAGGTCATCATATCCGAACCAATCGAGCCTTTGCATAATCTTTTCGTATTTGCGTTGTTGAATTTGCGGTTGCATCGCCGTGTCTAGTTGCTGGTCTTAGAGTCTAGTCTTTTAGAGTTTCGAGTTACGGTCATAAGTTGTCACGCCGCCCACAGACCGCTATCATCGCCTCGCCAACTACCACCACCGCTTATCCGCCTCCGCTTCGAATCCGTATCCATATACCACCACCGCTGCCATATACCACCACCGTTGCCATATACCACCACCATATATCCACCACCAATCCGCGTTCCTTGCATATTAGATTTGTTTTCGGATCCATCTAATTTCCGATTCGTGTTTCCTTGTCTCGAGTAGGTTTGATTCCAGCAATCTTTTGTCGTCCGTAGAAGAGGTTGGTTTCCAAAAAAAAAGGAGTCCGGAAACCACCCTCCGCTTAGGCCCAAAATTTTCCAAAAACGCACGGGACAAAAAATTTTCTGGCTATCCTATTTTTAGGTGTTTCTAAGCGTATTGAGACAGTCGCCGTTATAGAAAGTTTTTTGACCCGCTTCAGCTTTTGGGTCCAGCAATCGAAAAAAAAATTGGTCGAAAAAATTTCGTGCCCATCCTATCAGTTTGACCTGGGAAGAGTTTTGAGACACTCGCCATTATAGTGATTTTTCGCAAAAAAAAAAAGCAGCGCAAAAAAAAAACAGCGCAAAAAAGTTAGTGTTCTAGTGCGCGCCAATGCCTGTCGATCCTGCACTTCACGTTCAGCTTTACAAGCAAGATGGAATAAACGAGTGATATTATTATAATCCTTATAGTCTAGAATGGTCTGAATCTCTCTATTTAATCCACCCAGAAAACGTGCAAGCATAGCTTCATTCTCCTCAACAATACCACATCTAATCAAGCCGTTTGTAATTCCCGATAATATTCTTCTCTGAGTTTTTACCTTGTCTTAAGCGCTGCAATTTTGAAGTAATTCACGTTGATAATATGGTGGAACCCAACGAGTACGCATAGCAGTTTTCAAAGCAGCCCAAGTAGCTGGAGCAGGATATAATCTACAATGTTCGACCACCAAACACATGCAAAGCTAGTGAAAGCACAAACAATGCAGCAGAACACGTCTCTCCTCGTGATATTGTAAACATGTAAATCGTTGTTCAGTTTCTAACTCCCAAGTAAGATATATATCGTGAACATATCTACCCTCAAATGGTGGAATATTCAATTTCAGTTTAGGGAGATGGTCATGATCTCGCACTGAGGGGGAGCCCTAACATTGCCATTATTTGCATGTGGACGACCTGGTGGTTGTGGTGCTGGTGGTTGCACGTAGTTCGATGTTGATCAACCTCATCCTCGTAATCTCCCACATAATCATCCTCCTCGGTACCAAAGCAGCAGATGAGAGTGAGCCAAAGAAGCACCAACAGAGTAGCAGCGGCACCAGAATTTTGTCCTGGCTCAATAGGAACACGCCGAGCTCGCCCATACCGATTCGGAAGGGGCGAGTTGTTGTCGCTGCAGAGGTGCGGTAGGTGCAGTGGCGGTGGTTGTGGAAAACGCACGAGCAATTCATCAAACTTGCTATCAAGCTTTGTTTCAAACGCCTTCTCAATGCCATCTATCTTCTCCATGGCCTCGTCAAATCTGTTTAGCACATCTTGCACCTGTCCAATCATCATTTGTTTGAAACTTATCATGTAGCTGTTTGTTCGTCAGTTCTCCCAATCAGCCTCATCGGCTTGTGATCCTGCCATGGTTAGCAGCAATAGAAACACACAAGAATATGATCCTCTGAGACTACTAGGAAGTGGTGGTGGTGGTGTGGTGGACGATGCAAACCGTCAAGCAAATCTCAAATTCTTACCAGCTTACCCAAAGAAGTGGTGATCGGCAACCGTTGTAGTCAAAACTCTCAAAGCTTGGATATAGCGATTACGGGGAGAATCAAACGCACGACGAGATGTATGTGGAGCTGGGAAGGCTTATAATACGGTAGCAAAAAGGTCAAGAATAATCAATTCAGAGATGCAAAGTTGAATAAACGCTCAACGACGGTCTTGTCTTTGGTCCTAGGCTAGACCGTGCTAGAGACGCGAGCCTAGAACACTAACAAAATCACGGCACTGCACGTAAACAAGGGAGGAGCACACTCTGAATTTTTTTTTCTTTTTTTTTTCCTTTTTTTGCACTTTTTTTCCTCTTTTTTTTTTGCTCGCAACAAATTTTTTCGAAAAGTCTACAAATGGTCTAAAACTGCCTAGCCGAATTTTCCGACTTAGTTTTTTTTTGAAACTGAACTATTTTTCTTCTGCGGATGGCTTGAAGTTGGGGAGTCCTCTCTTTATCACGACTTCGGAGTATCGCGTGATCTGGAAATCGAGAACAATGCAACAATTCTCGGACTCGGACTAGGACTGGTGGCGGAGATGAATCTGTGGAACTTCGGATGGTGGCGGAGATGAGTCCGTGGAACTTCGGACTGGTGGCGGAGATGAATCTGTGGAACTTCGGACCGGTGGCGGATATGTGTTGCGGGTGGACTCGGATCGGCGTGATGGCGGCGGATATGTGGTGGCGATATGGATTCGGATTGGCGGTGAATATGTGGTGGTGGTATATGGCAGCGGCGACGTGACAACCTCGTGAATGTAACTCAAACTCTAAAAGACTAGACGCTAAGACCAGAACTTGACACGACGATGCAACCGCAAATTCAACAAAGCAAATACGTAAAAGATTATGCAAAGGCTCAGATTGGTTCGGACGGGATGAACTAACCCTAATTTTTTTTGGCTTTTTCGTGGACTATAGGTATGAAGAATGACTCGATCTAAACTACGATAAACTCAGTAAAATCTCACCGAGCAACCTCGGAAATCGATACCACTTGATAGAGGCAAAGGTGTCCGCCTTTCGATGATATGGTGGATTTCGCTTTGGTGGAAGTCGACTTTGACGATCCGACTACTTAACGTGGGAGGACGTCGCGCTTAGCAATCGCTAAACCAACTCCGAGAGGTTATTGACCACGACGGAGCACGATCAACTCGACCACGAGGGTCTGCTTCCTGCGAGCAAACGAAGAACAAGCAAGAAACTGAGATTGCAATCTGGATATTGCGAATATAAGATGAAAGCTTTATTGATCAAGGTGGGGTTCTGTGACGCTTTGTCCGGTCGTTGAACACAAACGGCACGCGAAGTTGCAGCTAAGGCGAACTTTTAATCTAAACAAAACCCAAAGTCTAAACGGTGCCCTAAGGGCTGTATATATGGAGGAAGAGGGGTTAATTTCGTGGCCCTTGGTGGAGGGTCCAAACTAACCCTATCTCTTGTTTCCCCACGATACGGACTCTAAAAATAGCCTATACTAATGTATTTCGAATTACATGGGCCTGGCCCAATAATAAGGTGACGAGAGACCTAGAATAGCCTCTGGACGAAATTTATGAAGTGGCATCTTGTATATTTCGTCCAAGGCTTCATGCACTCATTATGGTGGCTTCAAAGTCCTGAAATCATCACTTGTAACTCCATTCTTGTCCCCCTTGCGCATGCCATCATCTCCATGCTTGTTCTTGCTCCAATGTTCATCCTTCTCCAAGCTAGGCCCTTCATTTGTAAGCAAAACAAATGTATCCAATTTAGGCAGCATCATATTCTCATGAACATTAGAATCATTACCAAGAAACGAAAGTACCTGGTAATTTAGTTGGCGTGCGCGAGCTCTAGTAATTGGTCCAGTATGTATAGCAGCAGGGGATGTGGGTGTAACAATTGTATTGATGTCCTCATCACCTTCCAACAAAAATACCACCAACATCATTTGACTCCATTATATTTTCTGAAATTTGGCAAGTTTGCCTAGGCCCTCCACCATATCATCTGCATTACCACCACCGACTTCCGCAACCTAACCCATTTTGTTCCCCATTGCATATGTGGTTGTTTGAGTTGTGACTAGAGTCTCCTAAGGTGTTTCGGCTACTTAGGGACGGCTGCTTCTTCATCAACCACTACCACCACCACTTCCACACAACCTTGCCCACCATACACTTCCGCCACCCCCAACTTAACCCAATTGTTGTTTGAGCTTGTTCGAGTTGTGGCTTGTGTCTCCTAAGGTGTTTCGGCTACTTAGGGACGGCAACTTCAACTCCGACACGTCTATATCCATCATTCCACTTCCGCATTGCCTAGTGCAAAGCCACCACCGCTTCCGCTACCACCATTTGAAATTTGTCATTTGAGATTTTGAGTTTGCGGTTTTCCGCTTCCTAAGGTGTTTGGCTACTTAGGGACGAGTCTCCATCATCTTGGTATCTACACCAAGAACATCGCCACTCATCATCGCAGCGACGGTAACCTCGACGACACCATTGTATATACCCTTGCAATTGCATTGTTAACCCCTAGCCCATTTTGCGTCACTTACCTATCGAGACTAGCCATTTGAATATTGCCGGCAACGTTACTTGTGCACATTAGTGGTCCATACCTTCCATTGCATAAATACCATATCATATTGGTATCATATCATCCATTGTGCCTCAAGTTTGTTCCCGCATATACACAATAGCTATCTTGGTTTGTACATTGTGCATAAGTGGCCATTGAAAAAAAAAGCTTTTAAGCAAAAAGAGAGCAAAGAGCTCGTGAGCAAGTGCCATAGCATCATACCCCCATTGCAAATAAGAGCCATACCAAAATCTACATCATATGATACCATGCTTAAGAGAAACACCGGGAACCATACATATATAGCATACTTGGGATAGAAAGTTTATCCATTTTGCATCTTATAGGTTGTGCACAAGTGTCGTATCCGCCTATTGAGCAATCGTGCTAGCGTCTCTCTTGAGTTGTGCAACACGAGCGTTTTGGTGGATTCCACATTTTGAGCTCATTCCTTGGTTGCACGACCCCATTTATCTAACCATGTGTGTGTTTTCGTGTGCCATTCTTTGCTATTGGTCCATTTGTTTCACTTGCGAATTTGTGAATCTCTTTCAACATTATTGACTCTTGCTAACATTTTGCATTAAATTTTTGTGCCACTATCCTCACCGAGCTCTACCATAAGCTTTACTTGATAGGTGTGAGTGAACAAGTCCGGTACCAATTCCACTATTCTTTCATCTCACATTGAGTGAAACGAGATACATCCTCAACTTTGGGAAAAGGTAACTTGGTATTGTTTATCTCATTTCCTACTCACCTCTACTCGAGTCTTGTGATGGATAGGCAAGGCATTTCATCTTCGGTCTACAACAACAACGACGAGTTCGATGCCATGAACAACAACTACGACGCCAAGATGGACAAGCGCATGGAGGAGATCAAGGCCCTCATCAAGTCCTACAAGCGATCTTCCTCATCTTCGAGAAGACGCCAAGAGCACATCCTTCCGAGCTACCACCTCCGCAAGATCACATCAAGATCGACACCATCACCAACAAAAACGTGAAGGTCAAGAGCTCTACATCAACAACCGCCAATGACTTCACCATCTCCTTGGCATCTTCGCCAAGCGACTTCAAGGCATCTTCGCCACGGACATATGGCATCTTCGCCAACAAGAACCCCAAGACTACACTCAAGAGAAGCTCCCAAGCTCAAGACCACGACTTCCACGAGCTACTACGACCTCGACATCGACCACGCGATTCCTTTCTATGGAACTCAAGAACCCGAGGAGTACCTCGAGTGGGGCGTTTGATGGATGACTACCTCAAGCTACATCAAGTTCCTCCCAAGATCAAGTGAAGTGCGCCACAAGAAACTTCCACGACTACGCATTGGCATGGTGGCTTCACACACCTTCGGAGTACTACGACATGAGTTGGCCCAAGATGAAGAAAGCTTTGCGGCGAGAGTTTGTGCCTCCAACCTACACGGAACAACTTCGACGCCAATTGGAGAACACCACCCAAGGATCCAAGTCCATCGACAAGTACTTCAAGGAGATGATGATTGCCTTCTGACGAGCCGCGTGGGCGACCCCATTTCGATGAAGTTCCACTTCATGATGGGATTGCACAACGACATCTCCAAGACCATCGTCCTCAAGAACTACAAGTCCATCGACGACTACTACATTGGTGCTCTCAAGGCGGAACAAGAACTCATGAAGGCCAAGGCTTCTCCACCCCAAGCAAACTTCGCGGCGACCAAGCTCTACGAAAAGCATGAGGCTAGTACCACCAAGATGTCCAAGCCCGACGAGCTCCAAGACGATGCTCCCAAGGACCAAGCTTTGGAGGCTAGCGACAAAGTGGCGAGCAAGGATGATGCTTCCATCTTAGGAGGCGAGAGAGATGATGTGCCATCTTCGGCCTTCATCCACGACGAGAGTGATGATGTACCATCTTCGGCCTTCATCCACGGTGACCACGACGAGATGGTTGAGCATGGGATTCTCCCTTCGACCACGGCGACGTATGATGACTTGAGTGACTTGTGCCACCATATTGAGAGTGAGAGTGACTTCACCACTAGCCCCATACATGATGAGTTGCCACAATTCCCATGTGAGGAGAGCCACAACCCCCACCACTTGAGTGAGATGAGTGACTCCACCATACGTGAGTTTGAGTGCACCTATTTTGAGGGAGTGAGTGAACCACCACATAGAGAGAGTGAGATAGTTGATCGGTCTCGTGAGGCCATTTGCATTTCTAACAACTTGACCTCTACCTCTATTGTGTCTTCTCGCTTGGTGCTAGGTCCCATTGATGATGACGCCGATCCTCGATTTACTTCGTCCTCCCTTTGGACAAGACGATGGCCATGGTGGAATATGATGCACCCCCACATGGTTCCATCAAGATGAAGATGACCACCATTTGGTCTTTCCAACCTCACCTACACCACTTGAGTGGAATGACAAAGATAACAAAGGTGACGGTGATGCTCTAGTCCCACTAGTGGACATTCTTAACATTGATTGCTTGCATGATGTTGATCCACCTATTGCCATGGTTCATGCTAGTATGATTTCCCCATGCGATGATTTGCCCATTTATGATGAGTACGATGATTCTATTGTGGAGTCTATTAGTTGTGATGCCATGTTACATAGAATTTCTTGTGACAATTCTTTAGGTCACATCATGTTTGATAATCCGCTTGACTTGTCATATTGTATGCATGAGATCAACTATATGTCTTATTTGCAATCTCTTCATAGTGACTATGCATATGCCATTAAAATAAACCCAATTTGCACATATGGCATAGATGACAAGCCCATGGTTATTGGCATTTGTTTTTCTTGTGATGATATTGATATGCTCCCTTTGCATCATTTATCTCATATGCCATGCCATGACCACCTAGCTTCGATATGCATTGTTTTGGATGTTGTCCATTTTCTCCATATGATGTTTATGATATTGCTCATGAGGAGACCCCCATAGTTTCCTCATACATTTTAGGAGATTTTGAACCATCCCATCCATTGCATGATCCCAATACTTGTGTGCACCATATGCTCCCAATGAATAAACATGCTTTTGATGTGCCATATACTTGTTTGCTCAATTTGTGTCCCCATCGTGTCATACATAACAACTATTCTTTCATGATGGATGACGTGTTCTTATACCATGCATCAAATATCTTTGAGCATTGCTTATCTTGTGCTAACTCACACGTGCACATGCACATCATGATGGATGATGTGTACATTTACCACACGCACAATTTCTTTGGATTGTGTCTCTTTTGTGTAGGTACCCATGAATACTTGTCAACCTCGCAATCCCACGAGTTGACAAAACGAGCTCTTGAGAGCAACGATGCTTTGGGATCCCATGGACTATCCTTACTAACGTCCCTTCAAGCAAGGACTACGCGCAACTACTTTACTTGGCTCTCACACGGCTATGGGCCATTTACCACTTCTCACATTATGCTCATTTTACCGTGTTCACTTTGCATGCTATGCTTGCTTCTATGCCTTTGCCATGCAATTGTGACCCTTGCTTGCATCTACCCATGTTTCATCATTATGCTACTTCTATGTGTATTTGCATGCTTGGTAGAGATCCTTGTTGCTATTGCCATGTTTATCATGTGCCCCATGATAATGTCCTCATATCTTGCTTTCATGCTTGTGCTATGACATGTGAATTGTTCATGCCCACTATTTGCACCAATGACATGATTGCCATGGTTTCCTCTAGTATGTTGCATCTTCGCACTACTAGCTTGCTTGACTTGATTGCTTTGATTGCTTCCTATGTTGCATCGCCCATGTTCCACTACTTGCTTTCTTGGGTTGATGACATATATGCTCATTCCTCTCACATGATAGATCTTGCTTTGACTTGCCATTATCACATTCCCATGCATCATGATATATATGCCTTATGCGTTGCATCCAATTCTTGGACTACTTGCTACTATCATATGGTTGGTTGCACCAATATCATTTCTTCGCATATGTCATGTCCCTTTGCTTGTCACATGCTTGACTTGATTGCCTCACACATGATGAACAATTGCTCTTTCTATTGTGTTAAGTGCCACCCTATATTCACTACACCCTATGCACATTATGTTTCGATTGTCTTACATTTGACCCATGTGTTTAGACATCTTATCTTATTTGGTGTTGTGAATGATTCCTATGCCTACCATAGACCTTTCATTGAGCGCTTTGCCCATGTTTGCTATGAACTTGAGGTGGATGCTTATGCTCTTGTCACACATATTTGCATCTCTACCTCACATTTACATGCTTGTCCCCATGATATCTTTCCTTGTGCTCAATTTATATGCTCAAATGCCATGCCACACTTCTTTGTCAAACCATATGCTATGCTTGATGACAACACTTGTAGGGTGAATCACCTCTTGAATGCTTGGTTTTGCTCTTACGACAACCACATTTGTTTTTCCATGTGCTTGTTATCTTTTCTACTTTTGAAGGACTTACAAGACGGTGCGACATTGGAGAGTGCCCATTTGGAACTACAAGATGACGAATGCTTGGTGATCGTCCACTTCTACACGACGACATCATCTCTTTCCCATGGTGATTTGGATTTCGATCCGAGGTCGGATCTTTCCCAAGGGGGAGGGGATGATGCGGAGCATCCTACGGACATCACCACATCAAGAGCCCATTTGGCAAGTGACACGTGCGACATCTACTTTACATACACAAAGGTGAATCATCTCCTTTACACGTGCTCACTTGACACTCTCGAGGATGGTATACTACCTGACACTCCTTACGTGTGCATGCATAGGTATTGTCGGAGCTTCACGGATGTCAAGGAGGAGTGCAAGCGCCAAGGAACGACTACACCATCCGCGAGGGAAGCGTGGAAGAGAAGACGGAAGAAAGGAGAAGAAGCCGGAGCGGCTGCAGGAGCCAGGCCGGACGTCCGGACCGCCGTCCAGATCATCCGGGCTCAGCCGGATCATCCGGGTCCCCCTCTGGATCATCCGGACAATTGGCCCAAAGACAACAGAAGCTGCCCGACGAAGCCGGATCATCCGGACGGTCGCCCGGATCATCCGGACTCCCGACACCCGGATCATCCGGGCCACCATCCGGATCATCCGGACCCGCTTTCGTCGTGACTTGGGCGAAGCCCGTATCCCCTTCGCCCCTCACTTACCCCTTCGCCCCTTGGGCTATAAATAGACCTCCTCCACCTCCTTTCTAGGGTTAGCAAAGTGATAGCTCATTCTTAGGTGAGCTTTGCTCCTACCTATCTCTACTCTTGAGAGAGAGAGACCACTACTCCATTGGAGGCCAAGACCTCCATCTAGGAGAAGATCCCGGGATATCATCAAGACCCCCACATGGGAAGATCCATCTAGGATATCATCAAGACCTCCTCTTGGAGATGAACCTTACCTTGTATCTTTCCCTTTGTTGTTCATGTACCTTGTGATCTTGTGTGTTTGATTGTCTAGTGCATGTGTGATTTGGACTTGTTCTTGAGTGTTCCCCCTTGTGATTTCTGCCCGTTCTTCCCCGTGTTCATCGTGTTCTTCGAGGGATCCCACTCCAAACGTGAAAGATCGTCGCTATAGGGTTCCACCCTACATCAGGCAGTCCTTGAAAGTACTTCATTTTCTCGTACGCTTTTTGCTTGGCCGCCCAAAAATTTCTTGTCCTCTATAGTGGAGATATCGTTTCCACATATATATTGACCGATGCCAGGAATTCCCTTTTGTTCTTGGCTTTCACGCGCATGAGTTACAAAGATGCCATCCGGTGAGAACAAGGAGAATAAGGCATATAGTCACTGGTTTTCTTCCATTTACGGTCAAATGAGATTGCCGGATCATAGAGCATCTGCAGAAGGTACGTTTGTCCCTACCAGGGGGCTAATATCTATAAGCAACATAATCTCTTGAAGTTCCTTCAAAAGGAAGTGCCAATGGGTTCAGAAACTTGTCCGAAAAACAGCGACGATTGATGTTCTTTTACTTTTAGGGGCAAAATGTCCTGCTTAAGGCCGTATTTGAGGGTACTCCGGGCCTCTGGCGCAAGCGAGTATTTTCTAGATTCGCATGCTTGCCACGGCGGTTAGAGTACTTGTGGGTCCGACACGGACTCAAATGACAAAATTATGACCGTTTTAGTGAACATCTGTCCATTCTATGGCAGTCCTTGAAAGTACTTCATTTTCTCGCGCTTATTTCGTGATCGCCCAAAATTTCTTGTCCTCTATAGTGGAGATATCGTTTCCACATATATATTGACCGATGTAGGTGGAACCCTAATTCGCCGATCTTTCACGTTTGGAGGGATCCTACGGAGGAACACGAAGAACGCAGCGGAAGAACGAGAGGAAATCACGGGAAGAACAAGAGAGACACTCAACCGACAAGAGATCAATCACACAAGGTCTAGATCATCGAAGCACGAGTGATACATGGTCCAAAATCAACAAAGGAAAGATACAAAGGTAGCCGTTCTTCTCCGGAGGAGGTCTTGAATCCACGAGGGATCTTCCCTTAGAGGGTCTTGAATCCGATGGATCTTCTCCTAGACGGAGGTCCCGATCTCCGTGGAGAAGTACCGTGGATGAGCAAAGGCTCTCACACGCAAATATGAGCTAATCCAATGCTAAGTCTCAAAGTGAGGAGAGGGGTCCTATATATAGAGTCAGGGCGAAGGGTACATGGGCTCAGCCAACACGCTGCAGAGCGTTGGCGGACGATCCGGCGACGGTCCGGATGATCCGGCTGGTCCGGATGATCTGGTGGGGCCCGGATGGTCCGGTGCTCACTGGTGACGGGCGCAGGCCGGATGTCCGGTTGGGGGTTCGGACGTCCGGCGGGTCCGGATGATCTGGGCCTGGGTCCGGATGATCCGGCTTCAGCGTGGAGGTTCTGTTGCCTTCGGTGGAGTTAGCCGGATCGTCCGGACCAGGGTCCGGATCGTCCGGGCTGTGTCCGGATCATCTGGGCCTCTGTCCGGATCGTCCGGCCTCCCTGGTACTTGTTGCTTTCTCCTCTCCTTCTTCACGTATGCCTTCCGCTTCCGATTCTCCTGGCCTCCTAGCCTCTTCATGGTCGACTCCTTGGTGCCTGAGTATGCATAGAGTTTCCTTTTGAGGTAGTAACCATGTCTCATGTGAATCGAAGGAGAGTTGTGAGAGGATTGATGTCACCTCGGTTTCAAGAGCTCTTGCACGTGCTCGAGTCATCGGTCCTTGTGGTGTTGTAGGTGTTGATGTAGAGTCCATGGGGATGATGGAAGGATGCTCCGCATCATATCCCCTCCCTTCGAAAGGATCCGACCTCGGATCTAGTTCTTCATCACCATGGAAACGCGAGAGGTCTTTGACGTTGAATGTATCGCTCACGTTGTACTTGTCGCTTGGTAGGTCGAGCTTGTAGGCGTTGTTGTTGTAGCGTGCTAACACCTTGAAGGGTCCATCGGCTCGAGGTAGAAGTTTGGACTTGCGTTTGTTGGGGAAGCGTTCCTTGCGAAGGTGTAGCCACACGAGATCGCCTATGTTGAAGATCATGGGTTGCTTGTTGATGTTGAGCTTGGTCGCTAGTCGTTGTACTTGGCGCTCGATGGTGTTTCTTGTATCTTCATGCACCTTCTTGATGTAGCTTGCACGGGCACTTGCGTCGAGGTTGGTGCGCTCATGTAGAGGTAGAGGTAGGATGTCCAATGGGGACAATGGGTTGAAGCCGTAGACGACCTCGAAGGGGGACTTGCCGGTCGTCGAATGTCTTGCGCGGTTGTAGGTGTACTCGGCGATGGGTAGACACGTCTCCCACTCCTTGATGTTCTTCTTGATCAACACGCGAAGTAGAGTGGAGAGCGTCCGGTTCGTCACCTCCGTTTGGCCATCGGTTTGAGGATGGTATGCGGATGAGAACAAGAGCTTGATGCCGAGCTTGGCGCAAAGAGTCTTCCAAAAGTAACTCAAGAACTTGACATCACGGTCGGAGACGATTGTCTTTGGTACTCCGTGGAGGCGCAAGATTTCCCTACAAAAGAGATTTGCAATATGTGAAGCATCGTCTACCTTGTTGCAAGGAATAAAATGTGCCATCTTAGAAAATCGATCTACAACCACAAACACGGAATCCTTTCTGTTTTGAGTTCTAGGCAAACCAAGTACAAAGTCCATGCTAATGTCTTCCCAAGGTTGATATGGAATTGGAAGAGGCATGTAAAGACCATGAGATTGAGCTTTTAACTTAGCTTTGCGGCATGTAGAGCATCGGGTGGTGAAGCGTGAAACGTCTCGAAACATCTTGGGCCAAAAGTAGTTCTTGGAGGCGTGGCGAAGGTCTTGTCGCGTCCAAAATGACCCATGAGTCCACCTCCATGAGCCTCTTGCAAAAGTAGCAAACGAAGAGAAGACTCGGGTATGCAAAGTTTGTTAGCTCTCATAAGATAACCATCCTTGAGGTAATATTGTTCCCAATATGTATGCGTCAAACATTTAGCATAATGAGGTGCAAAAGATTTATCACTAGCATATAAATCTTTGATGTGCTCAAAGCCAATAACATTCAACTCAAGTTGGGTGACAAGCGTGCATATGCGTGAAAGTGCATCGACAACTACATTTTCCTTGCCCTTAATGTACTTTATCACATATGGAAAAGATTCAATAAATTCACTCCATTTGGCATGACGCTTGTTCAATTTAGTTTGACCTTTTAAGTACTTAAGTGTTTCATGATCGGTATGGATGACAAACTCATGAGGTCTAAGATAATGTTCCCAAACATTTAGCACACGCACTAAAGCATACAATTCTTTGTCATACACGGGATAGTTAAGTTGAGCACCGGAGAGTTTTTCACTAAAATAAGCAATGACTCGTTTTTCTTGCATTAAAACTCCGCCAATTCCGGTACCACTTGCATCACAATGGACCTCAAAAGTTTTGTCAAAATTGGGCAAAGCAAGAATTGGAGCATGAGTGAGCAAAGACTTGAGCTCATCAAAAGCGTTTGATTGCAAAGGTCCCCAAACAAAAGGAGTATTCTTCTTACTCAAAGCATGCAAAGGAGCTGCAATAGTGCTAAAGTTTTTCACAAAGCGATGATAAAAACCTGCAAGGCCAAGGAAACTTCGCACTTGTTGCAAATTGGTGGGTTGGGGCCAAGTTTTAATTGCTTTAATCTTAGTTTCATCAACATGAACACCCTTGGAAGAGACAACGAAACCCAAGAAAACCACTTTGTCAACTCCAAAAGTGCATTTTTTCAAATTGGCATAAAGACTTTCTTTTCGAAGTGTTTGCAAAACAAGCTTGACATGATCAAGATGTTCTTTCATGGTTTTGGTAAACACAAGAATATCATCGAAGTAAACCACAACAAAGATTCCAATGTATGGGCGAAGTGATGAGGACATCAATACCATTGTTACACCCACAGCCCCTGCTGCTATACATACTGGACCAATTACTAGAGCTCGCGCACGCCAACTAAATTACCAGGTACTTTCGTTTCTTGGTAATGATTCTAATGTTCATGAGAATATGATGCTGCCTAAATTGGATACATTTGTTTTGCTTACAAATGAAGGGCCTAGCTTGGAGAAGCATGAACATTGGAGCAAGAACAAGCATGGAGATGATGGCATGCGCAAGGGGGACAAGAATGGAGTTACAAGTGATGATTTCAGGACTTTGAAGCCACCATAATGAGTGCATGAAGCCTTGGACGAAATATACAAGATGCCACTTCATAAATTTCGTCCAGAGGCTATTTTAGGTGTCGTCACCTTATTATTGGGCCAGGCCCATGTAATTTCGAAATACATTAGTATAGGCTATTTTAGAGTCCGTATGTGTGGGGAAACAAGAGATAGGGTTAGTTTGGACCCCTCCACCAAGGGCCACGAAATTCTCCCCTCTTCCTCCATATATACAGCCCTTAGGGCACCGTTTAGACTTTGGGTTTTGTTTAGATCAAAAGTTCGCCATAGCTGCAACTTCACGTGCCGTTTGTGTTCAACGACTGACAAAGGCGTCACAGAACCCCACCTTGATCAATAAAGCTTTCATCTTATATTCGCAATATCCAGATTGCAATCTCGGTTTCTTGCTTGTTCTTCGTTTGCTCGCAGGAAATAGACCCTCGTGGTCGTTGATCGTGCTCGACGTGGTCAATAACCTCTCGGAGTTGGTTTAGCGATTGCTAAGGCGCGGCGTCCTCGCGCGTTCAGTAGTCGGATCGTCAAAGTCGACTTCCACCAAAGCGAAATCCACCATCTCATCGAAAGACGGGACACCTCGCCTCTATCACGAAGTACATGATGCATAAGACGCACAAAAGTTCCGGGAGCTTCCGACAAACCCATAGGCATGACCAACCACTCATATAGGCCAAATTTTGTTTGAAAGCAGTTTTCCATTCATCACCCTCATGAATGCGGATTTGATAATAGCCACTTTTAAGATCAATTTTGAGAAAAGTTGGCTCCACTAAGTTCATCAAGCATATCATCTAAGCGAGGAATGGGATGCCTATAGCGCACGGTGATAGCATTTATTGGTCTACAATCGGAGCACAAGCGGAATGTTCCATCGGGCTTAGGCACAAGAATAACGGGCACGGCACAAGGGCTTAAGCTTTCACGTACATGACCGTTGTCGATTAGTTGTTGTACTTGTCGTTGAATCTCCTTGGTATCTTCGGGATTGACACGGTATGGAGCTTTGTTTGGAAGTGGCGCCCGGGGATGAGGTCGATTCGATGCTCGATGCCTCGTAGAGGAGGTAGACCCGAGGTAGCTCATCGGGAAAACATCTTGAAATTCTGCAAAAGGGATTGAAACAGCAAAGGTAGCTCATGAGTGGTGTTAGTTTTTGGTTCTCCATCCTTGCACACAAGGACAAAGTGCATCACACTCGATGGGTTCTCACACACTTCTCTCATCTCATGTTTGGTGGCGAATAGTTTGAGGTTTTTCTCTCTAGGCAAAGAGGCGCTCAAATTTGGCTTGTGGCTCTCACTCACTTTTTGGTGGCTCACTTTCTCACTCTTCTCTCTTTGGTTGGTGGCTTGTTTGTCGGCTATCACTTGACTAGGAGACATGGGCCGTAGGACATATTCTTTGCCTTTCATCTTGAAGCTATAGTGGTTTGTACGCCCATTTTGGTAGACACCACGATCGAATTGCCATGGCCGACCAAGGAGGAGGTGGCAAACGGTCATTGGGACCACATAACATTCCAAAGTGTCCTCATATGCACCTATTTTGAAGGATACTTGGACCGTATGCTCAACGTGTATAGTGCCGGAGTCACTTAGCCATTGAACTTTGTATGGTTGCAGAGGCTTCTTCTTGACCAATTGGAGCTTGGAGCATAGTTCTTCGCTTGCCAAGTTGTGGCAACTACCTCCATCGATGATGACCTTGACGGATCTCCCATTGATGCCGGCCTTTGTGTGGAAGATGTGGCATCGTTGGTCTTCTTCTTGGTGATGTTGAAGTGTCAAGACTTTGGAGACAACAAGAGCGGGGCTTGTATCTTCATCACAAAAGACTTGATCATCTTCATCCTCGTTGATGCGCCGGTGCATGGCCACTTGCTCAATAGCGTCCATTTCATCTTCACTCATTGAGTCGTAGGTGCCATCGTCGTTGACTATCATGGTACGCTTGTTGGTGCATTCATATGACTTGTGGCCTCGGCCGCCGCAAGTAAAACACTTGAAGGAGCTTGTCTTGACGGTCTCATCGGTTGGAGTAGATGATGAAGCACGCGGCTTGGAGTTGCTTGTAGGAGGAGGAGGACGACTTGAACTTGTAGAAGTTTTCTTGTAACTTGACTTGTCGTCGTTGCTTGGAAAAGACTTGGTTAATGTCGAAGTTGGAGTAGTTGTTGAAGCTTGGTTGTTGGAGAGGCCGTATGTCTTGGATGAGTACTTGGCGTACTTGAAGTCATCTTGCACTTGTCGTTCCGCCTTTGTAGCTTGATGCACGAGCTCAATGAGGTTGGAGTAGGGTTGGAAATCGGCGATCTTCTTGATGGGATGGTTGAGGCCATTCAAGAATCGTGCCATTGTTTGTTCATCATCCTCCGTGACATTGGCTCGAATCATGGCAATCTCCATTTCCTTGTAGTATTCTTCAACACTCTTTGTTCCTTGCTTGAGGAGTTGTAGCTTCTTGAAGAGATCACGGTTGTAGTAGGTGGGCACAAAGCGTGCTCTCATGAGCTCCTTCATTTGAGCCCAAGTGGTGATTGGAGGTTCACCTCTTGCTTGTCGGCGCTCAAGGACTTGTTCCCACCATATGAGCACATAGTCTTGGAACTCAAGTGATGCCATAGCGATCTTCTTTTCTTCATCATAGTTGTGTAGACGAAAGATTTTGTCGACCTTCAATGCCCATGAGAGGTACTCTTCGGGATCATTGGTTCCATTGAACTTGGCCATTGTGAACTTGAGCTTGCCATAGCGATGTTCTTCATTGTTTTGAGGTTCATGTTGATGATGACGTTCTTGACGTGGAGGGTAATCATCCTCATGTTGCTCTTGGGGAGGAGGAAGTCCATGATCAACTTGCTCTTGTTGACCTTGAGGTTGAGGATGAGCTTGAGGAGCTTGACGTTGCGCACACGGGTGGTAGTTCCTCTCTTGTATTTCTTCTCGAAGTGCTTCCTCTTGATTGCGCCTTTCGCGATTGCGGTTGGCGAGAGCTCGACTTGATGCTTGAAGGGCGCGTTCCGCCTCAAGAGCTTGTGCTTCTCGTTGTTGTTGTTGAAGACGTTGAGCTTCGGCGTCTTGTTGCTCTTGGTGTAGGCGCGCTCATTCTTGTTCTTGTTGGTGGCGAAGACGTTGTCGTTCTTGAGCTTGAGCAAACGCCATTTGGCTCGATTGAGGACGAGGAACTTCTTGCTCTTGGAGATTCTTGTCGTGTAGCGGGTTGCGAGATGCATGACGATCTTGACGCGCGGCTCGTCGAAGAATGTTCGATGACGGTGTACTTGTGTCGGAGAAGGAGTCGTCGGAGTGGCGACTTGAGTGGCTCCGTCTTGAGTGTGAAGAGGTAGAAGTACGCCGGTTCACCAACAAGGCGCGGATCTCGTCCATTCTTGCATCATTCTCTTTCTTGTCTGCGTCGAGTTTGTTGTCGAAGTAATCTCGTGTCGTTGCTCGGAGAGTCGCAAGTCGGTGGAGAGGTTGTCGATCGTTAAGCTCAATGCTTGTTGCTCTTGATGGAGAGCTCGTTGTGCCAAAGAGGTGGCTCTTGGTGACGTGGGATGACATTTCGTCGTCTTGCTCGATGAAGAGTGGATTTGTAGAAGAACTTGGCCTATCCATCATTTCAAGCAAATTGTGAGTGGTAGAAGGAGAAGAATGAATACCAATGTACCTTTGACCGAAGTTGAAGATGAATCAAGTTCACTCAAATGCGGACAATGAAATAGCACTATTGGTACCGATCCTTGTCGATTCTCACACCTACACAAATAAAAGCCTTTGGTGGAGCTTGGTTAGGATGGTGGCACAAAATTGATTGCAATCGTTAGCTTGACTCAAAAATGTTGAAGAAGATTCGCAAATTCGCATATGCAACAAGTAGACCAAGCAAGTAGTGGTACACGGAAACACACACTCAAAAAGATAAATGGGATTGTGCAAGCCAAAAATGAGCCAAAATGTGGAATCCACGAAAATGCTCTTGTTGCACAATACTAGAGAGACGCTAGCACGATTGCACAATAGGCGGATACGGAGCTTGTGCACAACCTACTAGGCAAAAATGCAACGATCTCTATCCCAAGTATACTATATGTATGGTATTTCGGTGCAATGATCCAAGATGATCTTATGTGACAATCTTAATGTTGTATGATGGTATGCTTGTTGCTTATAAGCTCTTTGCTTATCTTTCCTCTTTGCTTAAAAGCTTGAGTGGCTCTTTTTCTTTTGAGCTCTTTTCTTATGCAAACTTGACTTAACTAAGATAGCAATTGTATATGCGATGACAACTTTGTGACACACAAGTTGATTTTGAGATATGCACCTCGATTGTATGTATGATATGGTGTATGCAACTAATGTGCACAAGTCATGTTGCCGGCAATACTCAATGGCTAGTCTCGGTGGGTAAGCAACGCAAAAGATGGTATATGATGGTTATCAATGCAATTGCAAGGTATGACAAATGTCGTCGATGTTACCGTCCGTAGCGAAGATGAGTAGCCGACCAAAATGACCGTTTGTTGTTGATGTCACACCGCGCCTAAATAGCCGAAACACAAAAGGACACGGAACTCTCACTCAAATGTCGAACTCAACTTCGAATGGAAGTACGGAGGTTTTGTCGTGGGGTTTGGCAAGTGGAAGTGGTGGTAGATGGAGCGGGGAGGATGTATGTATGTGTGGGTGGTGGTGGTGGTGGAGTAGGACTGCAGAACAGCAGTTTCGGCAGAGGAAGCCGGATGATCCGGGCCAGGAGCCGGATGATCCGGGCGAGTCCGGATGATCCGGGACTTGGTCCGGATGATCCGGGCAGGTCAACCACGCATGGGAATGGCTCGGGAAGAACACGAAAATGGGGTGGAATTTGACGATTTCTGGGATTTTGGGTGGATTTCGAGGGGGAGAAGGTGGGGAAACACAAGATCCACAAGTTACACACCGAATCCACGGATCAAAAACAACAAAACATCATCAAAACTAACAAATCACAAAAAAATTTGGGGTATTTTTGTGGGGATTTTCGGGTTTTTAGGACGAAAACAACAAAATCAAGCTAGAAATCACGAGGTAGGGGCTCCAAAAACGTGATCAACGTGGCTCATGATACCATATGATGTAGGTGGAACCCTAATTCGCCGATCTTTCACGTTTGGAGGGATCCTACGGAGGAACACGAAGAACGCGCGGAAGAACGAGAGGAAATCACGGGGAAGAACAAGAGAGACACTCAACCGACAAGAGATCAATCACACAAGGTCTAGATCATCGAAGCACAAGTGATACATGGTCCAAAATCAACAAAGGAAAGATAAAAAGGTAGCCGTTCTTCTCCCGGAGGAGGTCTTGAATCCACGAGGGGATCTTCCCTTAGAGGGGTCTTGAATCCGATGGATCTTCTCCTAGACGGAGGTCCTGATCTCCGTGGAGAAGTACCGGTGGATGAGCAAAGGCTCTCACACGCAAATATGAGCTAATCCAATGCTAAGTCTCAAAGTGAGGAGAGGGGGTCCTATATATAGAGTGCAGGGCGAAGGGTACATGGGCTCAGCCCAACACGCTGCAGAAGCGCCGGGCCGGACGATCCGGCGACGGTCCGGATGATCCGGGCTGGTCCGGATGATCCGGGTGGGGGCCCGGATGGTCCGGGTGCTCTGCTGGTGACGGCGCAGGGCCGGATGTCCGGCTGGGGGTCCGGACGTCCGGGCGGGGTCCGGATGATCCGGGCCTGGGTCCGGATGATCCGGCTTCAGCGTGGAGGTTCTGTTGCCTTCGGTGGAGTTAGCCGGATCGTCCTGAGCGGGATCCGGATCGTCCGGGCTGTGTCCGGATCGTCTGGGCCTCTGTCCGGATCGTCCGGCCTCCCTGGTACTTGTTGCTTTCTCCTCTCCGTCTTCACGTATGCCTTCCGCTTCCGATTCTCCTGGCCTCCTAGCCTCTTCATGGTCGAGTCCTTGGTGCCTGAGTATGCATAGAGTTTCCGTTTGAGGTAGTAACCATGTCTCATGTGAATCGAAGGAGAGTTGTGAGAGGATTGATGTCACCTCGGTTTCAAGAGCTCTTGCACGTGCTCGAGTCATCGGTCCTTGTGGTGTTATAGGTGTTGATGTAGAGTCCATGGGGATGATGGAAGGATGCTCCGCATCATTGACCCATGCCAGGAATGCCCTTTTGTTCTTGGCTTTCACGCGCATGAGTTACAGCATGCGATCCGACGAAAACAAGGAGAATAAGGCATATAGCCGCTGGATTTTCTTCAATTTGAGGCCAAATGTGATTGCCCAGATCATAGAGCATCTGCAGAAAGGTATGTTTGTCCCTACCAGGGGGGCTAATGTCTATAAGCAACATAATCTCTCGAATTTCCTTCAAAAGAAAGTGCCAATGGGTCAGAAACTTGTCTGAAAAACAGCGATTTAATGATGTTCTTTGACTTTCGAGGGCAAAAAGTCCCGCTTAAGGCCGATTTGAGGTACTCCGGGCCTCTGGCGCAAGCGGAGAGTATTTTCGGATTCGCACGCTTGCATGAAAGCAGTTTGAGTACTTCGGTCCGACACGGACTCAATGACAAAATTATGACCGTTTTAGTGAACATCTATCCATTCTATGGCGGTCCTTGAAAGTACTTCATTTTCTCGTGCACTTTTGCTGACCGCCCAAAAATTTCTTGTCCTCTATAGTGGAATATCGTTTCCACATATATATTGATCGATGCCAGAATGCCCTTTTGTTCTTGGCTTTCACGCGCATGAGTTACTGACATGCCATCCGGTGAGAACAAGGAGAATAAGGCATATAGTCACTGGGTTTTCTTCAATTCTGACCAAATGAGATTGCCTTGATCATAGAGCATCTGCAGAAGGTACGCGTTTGTCCCTACCAGGGGGGCTAATGTCTATAAGCAACATAATCTCTCGAAGTTCCTTCAAAAGGAAGTGCCAATGGGTTCAGAAACTTGTCTGAAAAATGGCGACGAATGATGTTCTTTTACTTTTAGGGGCAAAATGTCCTGCTTCAGGCCGTATTTGAGGATACTCCAGGCCACATGGCGCAAGCGGGGAGTATTTTTGATGAGGACATCAATACCATTGTTACACCCACAGCCCCTACTGTTACATATACGGGACCAATTACTAGAGAGCTCGCGCACGCCAATTAAATTACCAGGTACTTTTGTTTCTTGGTAATGATTCTAATGTTCATGAGAATATGATGCGGCCTAAATTGGATACATTTGTTTTGCTTACAAATGAAGGGCCTAGCTTGGAGAAGGATGAACATTGGAGCAAGAACACGCACGGAGTTGATGGCATGCGCAAGGGGATCAAGAACGGAGTTACAAGTGATGATTTTAGGACTTTGAAGCCACCATAAGGAGTGCATGAAGCCTTGGACGAAATATACAAGATGCCACTTCATAATATTCGTCCATAGGCTATTCTAGGTGCTGCGTCACCTTATTATTGGGCCAGGCCCATGTAATTTCGAAATACTTAAGTATAGGCTATATTTAGAGTCCATATGTGTGGGGAAACAAGAGTTAGGGTTGGTTTCGGACCCCATCTTCAAGGGCCACGAAATTCCCTCCTTTCCCCCAATATATAAAGCCCTTAGGGCGTCGTTTAGACTTTGGGATTTGTTTAGTTAAAAGTTAGCCATTGCAACTTCGTGTACTTCATTTATGTCCAACGACCAGACCAAGACCGCTTTCGGATTCCCACCTTTATCAGTACTTCATATATATTCGCAATATTCAGATTGCTTTATCATATTCTTGCTTGTTCTTCGATTGCTTGCAGGAATAGACCTTCGTGGTCAGGTTGATCGTGCTCCGGCGTGGTCAATAACCTCTCGGAGTTGGTTTAGCGATTGCTAAGTCGCAACGTCTTGCACGTTTGTAGTCGGATCGTCAAAGTCGTCTCCACCAAATCGATAGTTATCATCTCATCGAAAGATCGGGACACCCCGCCTCTATCAATTTTCTAGATTCGCATGCTTGCCGCGAGCAGTTAGAGTACTTGTGGGTCCGAAACGGACTCTGAATGACAAAATTATGACCATTTTAGTGAACATCTGTCCATTCTATGGCAGTCCTTGAAAGTACTTCATTTTCTCGTGCACTTTTTGCCTGACCGCCCCAAAATTTCTTGTCCTCTATAGTGGAGATATCGTTTCCCCATATATATTGACCCATGCCAGGAATGCCCTTTTGTTCTTGGCTTTCACGCGCATGAGTTACAGCATGTGATCCGGCGAAAACAAGGAGAATAAGGCATATAGCCGCTGGATTTTCTTCAATTTAAGGGCAAATGAGATTGCCCGGATCATAGAGCATCTGCAGAAATGTATGTTTGTCCCTACCAGGGGGGCTAATGTCTATAAGCAGCATAATCTCTCGAATTTCCATCAAAAGAAAGTGCCAATGGGTTCAGAAACTTGTCTGAAAAACAGCGACGAATGACGTTCTTTGACTTTCAGGGGCAAAAAGTCCTGGTTCAGGCCTTATTGAGGGTACTCCGGGCCTTCTGGCGCAAGCAGAGAGTATTTTATGGATTCGCACGCTCGCCGCGAGCAGTTTGAGTACTGCGGGTCCGACACGGACTCCAAATGACAAAATTATGACCGTTTTAGTGAACATCTGTCCATTCTATGCCAGTCCTTGAAAGTACTTCATTTTCTCGTGTGCTTTTTGCTTGACCGCCCAAAATTTCTTGTCTAAGATATCGTTTCCACATTTATATTGATAGATGCCAGGAATGCCCTTTTGTTCTTGGCTTTCACGCGCATGAGTTACAACATGCCATCCGGTGATAACAAGGAGAATAAGGCATATAGCCGCTGGATTTTCTTCAATTTACGGCCAAATGAGATTGCCCGGATCATAGAGCATATGCAGAAAGGTACGTTTGTCCCTACCAGGGTGGCTAAAGTCTATAAGCAACATAATCTCTCGAAGTTCCTTCAAAAGGAAGTGCCAATGGGTTCAGAAACTTGTCTGAAAAACAACGACGAATGATGTTCTTTGACTTTTAGGGGCAAAATGTCCTGCTTAAGGCCGTATTCGAGGGTACTCTGGGCCTCCTAGCGCAAGCGGGGAGTATTTTCTAGATTCGCATACTCGCAGCGAGCAGTTAGAGTACTTGTGGGTCCGACACGGACTCTGAATGACAAAATTATGACCGTTTTAGTGAACATCTGTCCATTCTATGGCAATCCTTGAAAGTACATCATTTTCTTGTGCGCTTTTTTCGTGACCGCCCCAAAATTTCTTGTCCTCTATAGAGGAGATATCGTTTCCACATATATATTGACCCATGCCAGGAATGCCCTTTTGTTCTTGGCTTTCACGCGCATGAGTTACAACATGCGATCCGGCGAAAACAAGGAGAATAAGGCATATAGCCGCTGGATTTTCTTCAATTTAAGGCCAAATGGGATTGCCCGGATCATAGAGCATTTGCAGAAAGGTATGTTTGTCCCTACCAGGGGGGCTAATGTCTATATGCAACATAATCTCTCGAATTTCCTTCAAAAGAAAGTGCCAATGGGTTCAGAAACTTGTCTCAAAAACAGCGACGAATGATGTTCTTTGACTTTCAGGGGCAAAAAGTCCTGCTTAAGGCCGTATTTGAGGGTACTCCGGGCCTCCTGGCGCAAGCAGAGAGTATTTTATGGATTCGCATGCTTGCCGCGAGCAGTTTGAGTACTTCGGGTCCGACACGGACTCCGAATGACAAAATTATGACCGTTTTAGTGAAAATCTGGCCATTCTATGGCAGTCCTTGAAAGTACTTCATTTTCTCGTACGCTTTTTGCCTGGACGCCCAAAAAATTCTTGTCCTCTATAGTGGAGATATCGTTTCCACATATATATTGACCGATGCCAGGAATTCCCTTTTGTTCTTGGCTTTCAGGCGCATGAGTTACAGCATGCCATCCGGTGAGAACATGGAGAATAAGGCATATAGCCGTTGGGTTTTCTTCCATTTACGGCCAAATGAGATTGCCCGGATCATAGAGCATCTGCAGAAAGGTACGTTTGTCCCTACCAGGGGGCTAATATCTATAAGCAACATAACCTCTCGAAGTTCCTTCAAAAGGAAGTGCCAATGGGTTCAGAAACTTGTCCGAAAAACAGCGACGAATGATGTTCTTTTACTTTTAGGGGCAAAATGTCCTGCTTAAGGCCGTGTTGAGGGTACTCGGGCCTCTGGCGCAAGCGGAGTATTTTCTAGATTCGCATGCTTGCCACGGCAGTTAGAGTACTTGTGGGTCCGACACGGACTCTGAATAACAAAATTATGACCGTTTTAGTGAACATCTGTCCATTCTATGGCAGTCCTTGAAAGTACTTCATTTTCTCGTGCGCTTATTTCGTGACCGCCCCAAAATTTCTTGTCCTCTATAGTGGAGATATCGTTTCCACATATATATTGACCCATGCCAGGAATGCCCTTTTGTTCTTGGCTTTCACGCGCATGAGTTACAACATGCGATCCGGCGAAAACAAGGAGAATAAGGCATATAGCCGCTGGATTTTCTTCAATTTAAGGCCAAATGAGATTGCCCGGATCATAGAGCATCTGCAGAAAGGTACATTTGTCCCTACCAGGGGGGCTAAAGTCTATAAGCAACATAATCACTTGAAGTTCCTTCAAAAGGAAGTGCCAATGGGTTCAAAAACTTGTCTGAAAAACAGTGACTAATGATGTTCTTTTACTTTTAGGGGCAAAATTTCGTGCTTAAGGCCGTATTTGAGGGTACTCCGGGCCTCCTAAGCATAAGCGGGAGTATTTTCTAGATTTGCATACTCGCCGCGAGCAGTTTGAGTACTTCGGGTCCGACACGGACTCCGAATGACAAAATTATGACCGTTTTAGTGAACATCTGTCCATTCTATGGCAGTCCTTGAAAGTACTTCATTTTCTCGTCGCTTTTTGCTGACCGCCAAAAATTTCTTGTCCTCTATAGTGGAATATCGTTTCCACATATATATTGACCGATGCCAGGAATGCCCTTTTGTTCTTGGCTTTCACGCGCAAGAGTTACAGCATGCCATCCGGTGAGAACAAGGAGAATAAGGCATATAGCCGCTGGGTTTTCTTCAATTTACGGCCAAATGAGATTGCCCAGATCATAGAGCATCTGCAGAAAGGTACGTTTGTCCCTACCAGGTGGGCTAATGTCTATAAGCAATATAATCTCTCGAAGTTCCTTCAAAAGGAAGTGCCAATGGGTTCAGAAACTTGTTTGAAAAACAGCGACGAATGATGTTCTTTTACTTTTAGGGGCAAAATGTCCTGCTTAAGGCCGTATTTGAGGGTACTCCAGGCCTCCTGGCGCAAGCGGGGAGTATTTTCTTGCGTAATATAAGATGAAAGCTTTATTGATCAAGGTGGGTTCTGCGGACGCCTTTGTCCGGTCGTCTGAACACAAACGGCACGCCGGTTGCAGCTATGGCGAACTTTTGATCTAAACAAAACCCAAGTCTAAACGGTGCCCTAAGGGCTGTATATATGGAGGAAGAGGGGTGAATTTCGTGGCCCTTGGTGGAGGGGTCCAAACTAACCCTATCTCTTGTTTCCCACACATACGGACTTCTAAAATAGCCTATACTAATGTATTTCTGAAATTACATGGGCCTGGCCTAATAATAAGGTGACGAAGATTAGAATAGCCTATGGACTAATATTATGAAGTGGCATCTTGTATATTTCGTCCAAGGCTTCATGCACTCCTTATGGTGGCTTCAAAGTCCTCAAATCATCACTTGTAACTCCGTTCTGATCTCCTATGCATGCCATCAACTCCATGTGTGTTCTTGCTCCAATGTTCATCCTTCTCCAAGCTAGGCCCTTCATTTGTAAGCAAAACAAATGTATCCAATTTAGGCAAGATCATATTCTCATGAATATTAGAATCATTACCAAGAAACCAAAGTACTGTAATTTAGTTGATGCATGAGTTCCAGTAATTGGTCCAAGATGTATAGCAGGGTCGGGTGTAATAATGGTATTGATGTCCTCATCATCCTCCCTTCTTGAAATGAAGTCGCCTCGACGGAAGTTCATCTTCCTCACCCAAATATGGCTTCAAATCTGCAATGTTAAAAGTGGACTAACCCCAAAATCTGCAGCCTGCTCAAGTTTATATGCATTATCATTTACTTTCTCCAACACCTTAAAGGGACCAGCAAAGACGTGGTATTAGCTTTGATTTATGCAAATCAGAAATCTATCCTTACGCAAATGTAACCAAACAAGATCTCCGTGCAAACACAACATGTTTTCTACCCTTATCTCCAAAGAAGTTTATATTTAGCATTCATACGCTCAATGTTTTCCTTAGTTAACTCATGCATTTTTAAAATCAACTCAAAGACGTTTCTTAGCATCAAAATTAACCTTCTCCAAGATGGAAGAGGCAATAAATCAATAGGTAACGAGGTAGGAAACCATACACAATTTCAAAAGGGCACATCTTAGTAGTAGAATGCAATGAACGATTATAAGCAAATTCAATATGAGGCAAGCATTCTTCCCACATTTTCTTATTATTCTTCAAAACAGCCCTAAGCATAGTAGACAATGTTCTATTGACTACTTCAGTTTGTCCATCAGTTTAGGGGTGACAAGTAGTACTAAAAAGTAGTTTAGTCCCCAACTTAGCCCATAAACATCTCCAAAAGTGGCTAAGAAATTTAGTATCACGATCTGAAACAATAGTATTTGGCACACCATGCAAGCTAATAATTTCAATGAAAGAACAAATCAATAGAACATTAATAAAGATCATCGCTTTTATGACATGGTATAAAGTGTGCCATTTTCGAGAATCTATCCACGACAACAAATATGCTATCCTCCCTTCTTTGTTCGAGGTAAACCTAAAACAAAGTCCATAGATATATCCTCCCAAGGAACACTAGGTACAGGTAAAGGCATATATAAACCATGAGGATTGAGTCGTGACTTAGCTTTTGACATGTAGTGCAATGAGCAACAAAACGCCAACATCCCATCTCATCTTTGGCCAAAAGAAATGTGTAGCTAGTATATCCTCGCCTTCTTCACGCCAAAGTGTCCCATTAGTCCTCCTCCATGCCTCCCGCAAGAACAACAAAAGACTTAACTGAGCTAGTGGAATGCATAGCTTGTTAGAACGAAACAAATCCATCATTAATGACGAACTTGTTCCATGTTCTACCTTCTTTACAATTCTGCAATACATCTTTAAAATCAGCATCATGCACATATTGATCTTTGATGGTCTCCAAACCAAATATTTTGAAGTCAAGTTGTGAAAGCATAGTATAGCTTATTAGACAATGCATCAGCAATAACATTTTCTTTTACCCTTCTTGTGTTTAATGACATAAGGAAAGTCTCAATGAATTCAACCCATTTAGCATGTCTACGATTCAGTTTAGCTTGACTTTTAATATGTTTCAAAGATTCATGATCGTATGTATAACAAATTCTTTGGGCCATAAATAATGTTGCCATGTTTCTAAAGTCCCAACAAGAGCATATAATTCTTTTATCATAAGTAGAATAATTCAGACTAGGCCCACTCAATTTTTCGTAAAAGTATGCAACAGGTTTGCTATCTTGTAATAACACACCTCCTAATCCAATTCCACTAGCATCACATTCAAGCTCAAAAGTCTTATTAAAATCAGAAGTTGGAGTAAAGGAGCATGTGTCAACTTAGCTTTCAACACCGTGAAGGCTTCTTCCGTATAAAAACCCCCAAACAAAAGGCACATCCTTCTTGTAAGCTCAAGGAGAGGTGCAATGAATGGTGCTGAAATCTCTCACAAAACGCCTATAGAAACCAAGCGAGGCCAAGGAAACTCCTCACTAGTGACTGCTTTGGCTACGCCAACTCTCAATAGCTTCAATCTTGGCTTTATCAACTTCAATTCTCGTGGAGTAACAACATAGCCAAGAAAAGATATCGGTCGGTGCAAAAGGTGCACTTCCCAAGGTTACCAAACAAACGCGCATCACGAGAGCATTAAAACAGCACGAAATGTTCCAAATGTTCTTCCAAAGATTTGCTATAAATCAAGATATCATCAAAATAAACTACCACAAATCGTCCAATGAAAGTAACGAAACTTGTTCATTAATCTCATGAAAGTACTAGTGCATTAGTTAACCCAAAAGGCATGACCAACCACCATATAATCCAAACTTAGTTTTAAATGTTGTTTTCCATTCATCTCCCAATTTCATTTAATTTGATGGTATCCACTACAAAATCAACTTTGGAGAATAATAGAGCCACCAATTATCGCATATCATCTAGCCTAGGAATAGGTGATCATAATAGTATTTATTAATGCCTCTACAATCAATACACACACGTGACGCACCATCTTTTTCGGCACTAGAATAATAGGAACAGCACAAGGACTAAGGGATTCGCGATATAACCTTTGTCGAGCAGCTCCCTGACTTGACGATAATTCTTGTACATTTGTCCCTACTAGGGCCTAATGTCTAAGCAACATAATCTCTCGGTTCTTTCAAAAGGAAGTGCCAATGGGTTCTAAACTTGTCCAAAACAGCGATTTAATGATTCTTTTGACTTTAGGGGCAAAATGTCCCGCTTATACGATTTGATGGTACCCAGGCTCCTCCTCACAAGCGGGAGTATTTTCTATTCGCATGTCACGCAAGCAGTTTGAGTACTTGTGCGTCCGGCTACGCATCAATGACAAAATTATGACCGCTTTAGTGAACATCTCGTCCATTCTATGGCAGTCCTTGAAGTACTTATTTTCTCGTACGCTTTTGCCCGACCCAAAATTTCTTGTCTCTATAGTGAGATATCGCCTACATATATATTGACCCATGCTAGGAATGCCCTTTGTTCTTGGCTTTCACGCATGAGTTATAGCAAGCAATCCGCGAAACAAGGAGAATAAGGCATATACCCGCTGATTTTCTTCAATTTAAGGCCAAATGAGATCGCCTTGATCATAGAGCATCCGCAGAAGGTATGTTTGTCCCTACCAGGGGCTAATGTCTATAAGCAACATAATCTCTCGAATTCCTTCAAAAGAAAGTACCAATGGTTCGTAAACTCGTCAAAAAAACAGATTTAATGATGTTCTTTACTTTCAGGCAAAACCTCGCTAAGTCAGATTTGAGGGTGCTCCGGCCTCGGGCGCAAGCGGAGTATTTTACGGATTCGCATGCTTGCCGAAGCAGCTTGAGTTCTTTTGGTCCGACACTGACCAATGACAAAATTATGACCGCTTAGTGAACATCTCGTCCATTCTATGGCAGCCTTGAAAGTACTTCATTTTTCATCCGCTTTTTCTCGACGCCTAAAATTTCTTGTCCTCTATAGGAGATATCGCTTCACATATATATGACCCATGCCATGAATGCCCTTTTGTTCTTGGCTTTCACGCCGCATGAGTTACAAAGATGCCATCCGGTGAGAACAAGGAGAATAAGGCATATAGCCGTGGATTTTCTTCAATTTACGGCCAAATGAGATCGCCTGGATCATAGAGCATCCGCAGAAGGTATGTTTGTTCCACCAGGCTAATGTCTATAAGCAACATAATCTGGGTTCCTTCAAAAGGAAGTGCCAATGGGTTCGTAAACTTGTCTCAAAAACGCGATTTAATGATGTTCTTGACTTTCGTGGGCAAATGTCCTGCTTAAGGCCAGATTTGAGGTACTGGCCTCCGCCAAATTGGGAGTATTTTTAGATTTGCATGCTACCGCCATGAAAGCGCTTGAGTATTTGTGGGTCCGACACGGACCGAATGACAAAATTATGACCGCTTTTAGTGAACATCTGTCCATTCTATGGCAGTCTCTTGAAAGTATTTCATTTTCTTGGCGCTTTTTGCTTGACCTTCCCAAAAATTTTTGTCCTCTATAGTGAGATATCGTTTCACATATATATTGACCCATGCCAGAATGCCCTTTTGTTCTTGGCTTTCACGCCGCATGAGTTACAAGATGCCATCCGCAAAAAACAAGGAGAATAAGGCATATAGTCATCGGATTTTCTTCAATTTAAGGCCAAATGAGATTGCCCGGATCTATAGAGCATCTCGCAGAAAGGTACGTTTGTCCCTACCAGGGGGCTAATGTCTATAAGCAATATAATCTTCTCAATTTCCTTCAAAAGAAAGTGCCAATGGGTTCGAAAACTTGTCTCGAAAATGTATGAATGATGTTCTTTGACTTGGGGCAAAAGTCCCGCTTAAGGCCGATTTGAGGGTACCTGGCCTCCCGGCGCAAGCAGGGAGTATTTTCTAGATTCGCATGTTCGCCATGAAAGCAGTTTGATAATACGTGGGTCCGATAATGGATTCAATGACAAAATTATGACCGCTTTAGTGAACATCCGTCTTTCTAATGCATGTCCTGAAAGTACTTTATTTTCTATGCTTTTTATTAATCGCCCCAAAATTTTGTCCTCTATAGTGAAGATATCGCTTCCACATATATGGACCCATGCCAGAATGCTTTTTGTTCTTGGCTTTCACGCCATGAGTTAAATCATGGCATCCCAAGAGGACAAGGAGAATAAGTCATATAGTCGCTGGATTTTTTCAATTTACTGCCAAATGAGATTGCCCTTGATCATAGAGCATCCGCAGAAGGTACGCTTGTCCCTACTGGGGGGCTAATGTCTATAAGCAACATAATCTCTTCAGTTCCTTCAAAAGGAAGTACCAATGGGTTCGTAAACTTGTCTCAAAACAAATGACTAATGATGTTCTTTAATTTCAGGGCCAAATGTCCCGCTTAAGGCCATATTTGAGGGTACTCCGTCCCCCCGGCGCAAGCGGGAGTATTTTTAGATTCGATGCTCATCACCGCGAAAGCAGTTTGAGTACTTGTGGGTCCGACACATGACAAAATTATGACCGCTTAGTGAACATCTGTCAATTCTATGGCAGTCTTGAAAGTACTTCATTTTCTCATGCTTTAATCCTAACCACCCCAAAATTTCTTGTCCCTATAGTGGATATATCGCTTCCACATATATATCGATCCCATGCCAAGAATGCCCTTTTGTTCTTGGCTTTCACGCGCATGAGTGAGCAAAGATGCCATCCGAGAAAACAAGGAGAATAAGGCATAATCGCTGTATTTTCTTCAATTTAAGGGCAAATGAGATTGCCTTGATCATAGAGCATCCGCAGAAGGTATGTTTGTCCCTACCAGGGGGCTAATGTCTATAGCAACATAATCTCTCAATTTCCTTCAAAAGAAAGTGCCAATGGGTTCGTAAACTTGTCTAAAAAAACATAGACTAATGATGTTCTTTGACTTTCAGGGCAAAATTCCCGCTTGGTCCGATTTGAGGGTACTCGACCTCCTCGGCGCAAGCGGGAAGTATTTTATGGATTCGCATGCTTGCCAGCGAGTAGCGCTTGAGTTCTTGGTCCACGACGACCAATGACAAAATTATGACCGCTTTTAGTGAACATTCATCCATTCTATGGCGTTCTTGAAAGTATTTCATTTTCATGGCGCTTTTTGGCCCGACCGCCCTAAATTTTTGTCCTCTATAGTGAGATATCGCTTCACATATATATTGACCCATGCCAGAATGCCCTTTTGTTCTTGGCTTTCACGCCGCATGAGTTACAAAGATGCCATCCGTGAGAACAAGGAGAATAAGGCATATACCACCGATTTTCTTTCAATTTACGGCCAAATGAGATCGCCCGGATCATAGAGCATCCGCAGAAGGTACGTTTGTCCCTACCCGGGGGCTAATGTCTATAAGCAACATAATCTCTCAAGTTCCTTCAAAAGGAAGTGCCAATGGGTTCAGAAACTTGTCCGAAAACAAATATTAATGATGTTCTTTGACTTTCAGGGGCAAAATGTCCTGCTTAAGGCCATATTTGAGGGTACTGTCCTCCCCAAGCAAGCGGGAGTATTTTCTAGATTCACATGCTCGCCACGCATAGCAGCTTTGAGTACTTGGGTGGGTCCGGACCGACAAAATTATGACCGCTTTAGTGAACATCTCTGTCAATTCTATGGCAGCCCTTGAAAGTACTTCATTTTCTCATGCGCTTTTTGCCGGACCGCCTAAAATTTCTTGTCCTCTATAGTGGAGATATCATTTCATATATATCGACCCATGCCAGAATGCCCTTTTGTTCTTGGCTTTCACGCGATGAGTTACAAAGATGCAATCCGAGAAAACAAGGAGAATAAGGCATATAGTCACGGATTTTCTTCAATTTAAGGCCAAATGAGATTGCCCGGATCATAGAGCATCCGCAGAAGGTATGTTTGTCCCTACCAGGGGGCTAATGTCTATAAGCAACATAATCTCTCGAATTTCCTTCAAAAGAAAGTGCCAATGGTTCAAACTTGTCCGAAAACATAGATTAATGATGTTCTTGACTTTCAGGGCAAAACCCCGCTAAGGTCAGATTTGAGGGTACTCCGGCCTCCGCGCAGCAAGGGGAGTATTTTACGGATTCGGACGCTTGCCGCGAGTAGTTTGAGTTCTTTGGTCCGACATGACCTCAATGACAAAATTATGACCGCTTTAGTGAACATCTGTCCATTCTATGGCAATCCTTGAAAGTATTTCATTTTCTTCACGCGCTTTTCCCCGATCGCCCAAAAATTTCTTGTCCTCTATAGTGAGATATCGCTTCCATATATATATCGACCCATGCTATGAATGCCTTTTGTTCTTGGCTTTCACGCTATGAGTTACAAAGATGCCATCCGTGAGAACAAGGAGAATAAGGCATATAGCCACTGGATTTCTTTCAATTTACGGCCAAATGAGATTGCCCGGATCATAGAGCATCCGCAGAAGGTATGTTTGTCTCTACCAGGGGCTAATGTCTATAAGCAACATAATCTCTCAAGTTCTTCAAAAGGAAGTGCCAATGGGTTCGTAAACTTGTCCAAAAACAGCGACGTAATGATGTTCTTTGACTTTAGGGCAAAATGTCCCGCATATTTAGTATTTGAGGGTACCTGGCCTCCCGCGCAAAGCGGGAGTATTTTTAGATTCGCATGCTCGCCATGAAAGCAGTTTGAGTATGTGGGTCCGATACTTGACTTAATGACAAAATTATGACCGCTTTTAGTGAACATCCGTCCATTCTATGGCGCCCTTGAAAGTACTTCATTTTCACAGCGCTTTTACTCGACCGCCTAAAATTTCTTGTCCTCTATAGTGAGATATCGCTTCCACATATATATCGACTCCATGCTGTGAATGCCCTTTTGTTCTTGGCTTTCACGCATGAGTTACAGCATGCCATCCGCGTGAAAACAAGGAGAATAAGGCATATACCATTGGATTTTCTTCAATTTAAGGCCAAATGAGATGGCCTTGATCATAGAGCATCTCGCAGAAAGGTATGTTTGTCCTTACCAGGGGCTAATGTCTATAAGCAACATAATCTCAAATTCCTTCAAAAGAAAGTGCCAATGGGTTCGTAAACTTGTCTAAAAAACATAGATTTAATGATGTTCTTTGACTTTCAGGGCAAAACCCCGCTTAAGGTAGATTTGAGGGTATTCCGGCCTCCGGCATGCAAGCGGGAGTATTTTCTAGATTCGCATGCTTGCCATGAAAGTTTGAGTTTTGGGGTCCGACACGACCAATGACAAAATTATGACCGCTTTAGTGAACATCATTCAATTCTATGGCATTCCTTGAAAGTACTTCATTTTCTCATGCGCTTTTTGCCCGACGCCTAAAATTTCTTGTCCTCTATAGTGGAGATATCGCTTCCACATATATATCGACCGATGCCAGAATGCCCTTTTGTTCTTGGCTTTCACGCCGCATGAGTTACAAAGATGCCATCCGTGAGAACAAGGAGAATAAGGCATATAGTCATTGGATTTTCTTCAATTTACGGCCAAATGAGATTGCCCGGATCATAGAGCATCTCACAGAAGGTATGTTTGTCCCTACCAGGGGCTAATGTCTATAAGCAACATAATCTCTAAGTTCCTTCAAAAGGAAGTGCCAATGTTCGTAAACTTGTCCTGAAAAACACGCGATTTAATGATGTTCTTTGACTTTCAGGGCAAAATGTCCCGCTTAAGGCCAGATTTGAGGGTACTCCCGGCCTCCCAAGCAAATTGGGAGTATTTTCTAGATTTGCATGATTCGCCATGAAAGCAGTTTGAGTATTTGGGTCCGACACTGACTCAATGACAAAATTATGACCATTTTAGTGAACATCTGTCCATTCTATGGCAGCCTTGAAAGTACTTCATTTTCATGCGCTTTTCGAATCACTTCTAAAAATTTCTTGTCCTCTATAGTGAGATATCGCTTTCACATATATATCGATCCATGCCAGAATGCCTTTTGTTCTTGGCTTTCACGCATGAGTTACAAAGATGCCATCCGCATGAAAACAAGGAGAATAAGGCATATAGTCGCTGGATTTTCTTCAATTTAAGGCCAAATGAGATCGCCTTGATCATAGAGCATCACGAAAGGTATGTTTGTCCTACCAGGGGGCTAATGTCTATAAGCAACATAATCTCTCGAATTTCTTCAAAGAAAGTGCCAATGGGTTCGTAAACTTGTCTCAAAAACATAGATTTAATGATGTTCTTTGACTTTCAAGCAAAACCTCGCCAATCGTCAGATTTGAGGGTACTCAGCCTCCCGGCGCAAGCGGGAGTATTTTCAGATTCGACGATGCCGCAAGCTGTTTGAGTTCTTTGGGTCCGACACGGACTCCAATGACAAAATTATGACCGCTTTAGTGAACATCTGTCCATTCTATGGCGTTCTTGAAAGTACTTCATTTTCTCATGTGCTTTTGACCGATCGCCAAAAATTTCTTGTCCTCTATAGTGGAGATATCGCTTCCACATATATATCGACCATGCCAGAATGCCCTTTTGTTCTGGCTTTCACGCATGAGTTACAAAGATGCCATCCGTGAGAACAAGGAGAATAAGGCATATAGCCGCTTGGATTTTTTTCAATTTACGGCCAAATGAGATTGCCTGATCATAGAGCATCTCGAGAAAGGTATGTTTGTCCTACCAGGGGGCTAATGTCTATAAGCAACATAATCTCTCAAGTTCCTTCAAAAGGAAGTGCCAATGGGTTCGTAAACTTGTCTCAAAAACATAGATTTAATGATGTTCTTGACTTTCAGGGCAAAATGTCCCGCTTAAGGCAGATTTGAGGGTACTTCGCCTCCCGCTCAAGCAGAGGAGTATTTTCTAGATTCGCATGCTCACAATGAAATGCTTGAGTATATGTGGGTCCGACACGATTCAATGACAAAATTATGACCGCTTTAGTGAACATCTGTTCATTCTATGGCGCCCTTGAAAGTACTTCATTTTCTCATGCGCTTTTGCCCGACCGCCTAAAAATTTGTTGTCCTCTATAGTGGAGATATCGCTTCACATATATATCGACCCATGCCAGAATGCCTCTTTTGTTCTTGGCTTTCACGCCGCATGAGTTACAAAGATGCCATCCGCTAAAACAAGGAGAATAAGGCATATACCGTCAGCGATTTTTCAATTTAAGGCCAAATGAGATTGCCCGGATCATAGAGCATCCGCAAAGGTATGTTTGTCCTCTGTGGGGCTAATGTCTATAAGCAACATAATCTCTCGAATTTCCTTCAAAAGAAAGTGCCAATGGTTCAAACTTGTCTGAAAAACATAGATTTAATGATGTTCTTGACTTTCAGGGCAAAATGTCCTGCTTAAGGCCATATTTGAGGGTACTCCGCCTCCCCGCGCAAGCGGGAGTATTTTAGATTCGCACGCTGTCAGCGAGAAGCAGTTTGAGTACTTTGGGTCCGACACTGACTCAATGACAAAATTATGACCGCTTTAGTGAACATCTCATCCATTCTATGGCGCCCTTGAAAGTACTTCATTTTCTCATCCGCTTTTTGCCCGACGCCCCAAAATTTCTTGTCCTCTATAGTGGAGATATCGCTTCTACATATATATCGACCCATGCCATGAATGCCTTTTGTTCTTGGCTTTCACGCCGCATGAGTTACAGATGCCATCCGGGTGAGAACAAGGAGAATAAGGCATAGTCATTGGATTTTCTTCAATTTACGGCCAAATGAGATCGCTCTGATCATAGAGCATCCTGCAGAAGGTATGTTTGTCCATACCGTGGGGCTAATGTCTATAAGCAACATAATCTCTCAATTTCCTTCAAAAGGAAGTGCCAATGGGTTCGTAAACTTGTCTCAAAAACGAGACGAATGATGTTCTTGACTTTCGTGGGCAAATGTCCCGCTTAAGGCTCGATTTGAGGGTACTTAGGCCTCCCGCGCAACCGAGTATTTTAGATTCGCATGCTCGCCAGCGAAGCAGTTTGAGTACATGTGGGTCCAACACTTGACCAATGACAAAATTATGACCGCTTTAGTGAACATCTGTCCATTCTATGGCGCCCTTGAAAGTACTTCATTTTCTCATGCGCTTTTGGCTCGATCGCCCAAAATTTCTTGTCCTCTATAGTGGAGATATCGCTTCCACATATATATCGACCCATGCCGTGAATGCCCTTTTGTTCTTGGCTTTCACGCCGCATGAGTTACAAAGATGCATCATCCGCGAAACAAGGAGAATAAGGCATATAGTCACGGATTTCTTCAATTTAAGGCCAAATGAGATCGCCTTTGATCATAGAGCATCCGCAGAAGGTATGTTTGTCCCTACCAGGGGCTAATGTCTATAAGCAACATAATCTCTCGAATTTCCTTCAAAAGGAAGTGCCAATGGGTTCGTAAACTTGTCCTAAAAAACGACGATTTAATGATGTTCTTTGACTTTCAGGGCAAAAGCCCTCGCTTATTGCCGATTTGAGGGTACTCCAGCCTCCCGCGCAAGCGGGAGTATTTATGGATTCGCATTGTCATGAAAGCGTTTGAGTTCTTTGGTCCAACACAGACTCAATGACAAAATTATGACCGCTTTAGTGAACATCTCGTCCATTCTATGGCGCCCTTGAAAGTACTTCTTTTTTCATCCGCTTTTTTCGCTGGACGCCCAAAATTTCTTGTCCTCTATAGTGAGATATCGCTTCCACATATATATGACCCATGCCATGAATGCCTTTTGTTCTTGGCTCACGCCGCATGAGTTACAAAGATGCCATCCGGTGAGAACAAGGAGAATAAGGCATATAGTCACGGATTTTTTCAATTTACGCCAAATGAGATCGCCCGGATCATAGAGCATCCGCAGAAGGTATGTTTGTCCCTACCAGGGGCTAATGTCTATAAGCAACATAATCTCTCAAGTTCCTTCAAAAGGAAGTGCCAATGGGTTCGTAAACTTGTCCGAAAACGCGATGACGAATGATGTTCTTTGACTTCGGGGCAAATGTCCTCGCTTAAGGCAGATTTGAGGGTACCCGGCCTCCTCGCAAAGCGGGAGTATTTTCAGATTCGCATGCTCGCCATGAGCAGTTTGAGTACATGTGGGTCCCACACGGACCAATGACAAAATTATGACCGCTTTTAGTGAACATCCGTCCATTCTATGGCGTCCTTGAAAGTACTTCATTTTCATGCGCTTTTTGGCTCGACCGCCCAAAATTTCTTGTCCTCTATAGTGGAGATATCGCTTACATATATATCGACCGATGCCAAGAATGCCCTTTTGTTCTTGGCTTTCACGCCGCATGAGTTACAAAGATGCCATCCAAGAAAACAAGGAGAATAAGGCATATAGTCAGTGATTTTCTTCAATTTAGGCCAAATGAGATGGCCTTGATCATAGAGCGCCTCGCAAAAGGTATGTTTGTCCTTACCAGGGGGCTAATGTCTATAAGCAACATAATCTCTCGAATTTCCTTCAAAAGAAAGTACCAATGGTTCGTAAACTTGTCTCAAAAAACATAGACTTAATGATGTTCTTTTGATTTCAGGCAAAACTCCCCGCTTAAGGCCAGTATTTGAGGGTACTCCAGCCTCCCGCGCAAGCGGGAGTATTTTATGGATTCGCACACTGCCGCAAAGCGTTTGAGTTCTTCGGTCCGACACGATCCAATGACAAAATTATGACCGCTTTAGTGAACATCTCTGTCCATTCTATGGCGCCCTTGAAAGTACTTCATTTTCTCATGCGCTTTTTGCTCCGATCCCTCAAAATTTCTTGTCCTCTATAGTGGAGATATCGCTTCCACATATATATCGACCATGCCAGAATGCCTTTTGTTCTGGCTTTCACGCCAGCATGAGTTAAAAGATGCCATCCGTGAGAACAAGGAGAATAAGGCATATAGTCCGCTAGATTTTCTTCAATTTACGGCCAAATGAGATCGCCTTGATCATAGAGCATCCGCAGAAACGTCACTTTTGGGCCAAGAGAAGATAGAGTCCAAGTCTCTCACGTTCGATTCAGATTCGACTGCATGCACATACCTGACTCAAAACGTCAACAACTTTTTCATACGGACTCCGAATTGGGTGATTATTTTCTTGTTGGATAGTAGATTTCATGCTCTTTCCAGCACAGTTGGAATCACCTTAAAAGCCGTCCGGAGCGTTGAGTTATGGACGAAACAATCTGACGCTACACCAGAATCCGAGTCAAACTACAAGTCCAAAGGTGTTACGTCACCTTCACTTGGGCCCATTGGCCTTGTACGACCTAGGGTTAGTTTTAGGCTGCCTTGGGACGTCCTCCCACATCCTTGGCCGCCACCCCTTGCTCCTATATAAGTAGATCCATCTAGTAGCTTTTCCCTTGGGATTTGTTTAGTTAAAAGTTAGCTATTGCAACTTCGTGTACTTCGTTTGTGTCCAACGACCAGACCAAGACCGCTTACGGATCCCCACCTTTATCAATACTTCATACATACTCGCAATATTCAGATTGCTTTTATCATATTCTTGCTTGTTCTTCGATTGCTTGCGTGAATAGACCTTCGTGGTCGTTGATTGTGCTCGGCGTGGTCAATAACCTCTCGGAGTTGGTTTAGCGATTGCTAAGGCGCAACGTCAGGCACGCTTGTAGTCGAATCGCCAAAGTCGCTCCACCAAATCGATAGTTATCATCTCATCGAAAGATCGACACCCCGCCTATCAAAAAGGAAGTGCCAATGGGTTCGTAAACTTGTCCGGAAAACAACGACGAATGATGTTCTTTGACTTTTAGGGGCAAAATGTCCTGCTTAAGGCCGTATTTGAGGGTACTCTGGGCCTCCTAGCGCAAGCGGGGAGTATTTTGTAGATTCGCATACTCGCAGCGAGCAGTTAGAGTACTTGTGGGTCCGACACGGACTCTGAATGACAAAATTATGATCGTTTTAGTGAACATCTGTCCATTCTATGGCAGTCCTTGAAAGTACATCATTTTCTTGTGCGCTTTTTTCGTGACCGCCCCAAAATTTCTTGTCCTCTATAGTGGAGATATCGTTTCCACATATATATTGACCCATGCCAGGAATGCCCTTTTGTTCTTGGCTTTCACGCGCATGAGTTACAGCATGCGATCCGGCGAAAACAAGGAGAATAAGGCATATAGCCGCTGGATTTTCTTCAATTTAATGCCAAATGAGATTGCCTGGAGCATCTGCAGAAAGGTATGTTTCTCCCTACCAGGGGGCTAATGTCTATACGCAACAAAATCTCTCGAATTTCCTTCAAAAGAAAGTGCCAATGGGTTCGTAAACCGTCTCAAAAACAATGATTTAATTATGTTCTTTGACTTTCAGGGCAAAAGTCCCGCTTAAGGTCAGATTTGAGGGTACTGGCCTCCGGCGCAAGCGGAGAGTATTTTATGGATTCGCACGCTATCATGATTAGTTTGAGTACTTCGGTCCGACACGGACCAATGACAAAATTATGACCGCTTTAGTGAACATCTGTCCATTCTATGGCGCCCTTGAAAGTACTTCATTTTCTCGCGCGCTTTTTGCCGACCGCCAAAAATTTCTTGTCCTCTATAGTGGAGATATCGCTTCCACATATATATCGACCGATGCCAGAATGCCCTTTTGTTCTTGGCTTTCACGCGCATGAGTTACAGCATGCCATCCGGTGAGAACAAGAAGAATAAGGCATATAGCCGCTGGGTTTTCTTCAATTTACGGCCAAATGAGATTGCCCGGATCATAGATTATCTGTAGAAAGGTACGTTTGTCCCTACCAGGGGGGCTAATGTCTATAAGCAACATAATCTCTCGAATTTCCTTCAAAAGAAAGGGCCAACGGGTTCAGAAACTTGTTTGAAAAACAGCGACGAATGACGTTCTTTGACTTTCAGTGGCAAAAAGTCCGGCTTAAGGCCGTATTGAGGGTACTCAAGGCCTCCTGGCGCAAGCGGAGAGTATTTTATGGATTCGCACACTTGCCGCGAGCAGTTTGAGTACTGCGGGTCTGACACGGACTCCGAATGACAAAATTATGACCGTTTTAGTGAACATCTGTCCATTTTATGGCGGTCCTTGAAAGTACTTCATTTTCTCGTGCGCTTTTTGCCTGACCGCCCCAAAATTTCTTGTCCTCTATAGTGGAGATATCGTTTCCACATATATATTGACCGATGCCAGGAATGCCCTTTTGTTCTTGGCTTTCACGCGCATGAGTTACAACATGCCATCCGGTGAGAACAAGGAGAATAAGGCATATAGCAGTTGGGTTTTCTTCAATTTAAGGCCAAATGAGATTGCCCGGATCATAGAGCATCTTCAGAAAGGTACATTTGTCCCTACTAGGGGGCCTAATGTCTATAAGCAACATAATCTCTCGAAGTTCCTTCAAAAGGAAGTGCCAATGGGTTCAGAAACTTGTCCGAAAAACAGCAACGAATGATGTTCTTTGACTTTTAGGGGCAAAATGTCCTGCTTAAGGCCGTATTTGATGGTACTCCAGGCCTCCTCGCGCAAGCGGGGAGTATTTTCTAGATTCGCATGCTCGCCGCAAGCAGTTAGAGTACTTGTGCGTCCGACACAGACTCTGAATGACAAAATTTTGACCGTTTTGGTGAACATCTGTCCATTCTATGGCAGTCCTTGAAGGTACTTATTTTTCTCGTGCGCTTTTTGCCTGACCGCCCCAAAATTTCTTGTCCTCTATAGTGCAGATATCGTTTCCACATATATATTGACCCATGCCAGGAATGCCCTTCTGTTCTTGGCTTTCACGCGCATGAGTTACAGCATGCGATCCGGCGAAAACAAGGAGAATAAGGCATATAGCCGCTGGATTTTCTTCAATTTAAGGCCAAATGATATTGCCCGGATCATAGAGCATCTGCAGAAAGCTATGTTTGTCCCTACCAGGGGGGCTAATGTCTATAAGCAACATAATCTCTCGAAGTTCCTTCAAAACAAAGTGCCCATGGGTTCAGAAACTTGTCCAAAAAAAATGATTTAATGATGTTCTTTGACTTTAGGGCAAAATGTCCCGCTTAAGGTCAGATTTGAGGGTACTTCGGGCCTCCTGCGCAAGCGGGGAGTATTTTCTAGATTCGCATGCTCGCCGCGAGCAGTTAGAGTACTTGTGGGTCCGACACGGACTCTGAATGACAAAATTATGACCGTTTTAGTGAACATCTGTCCATTCTATGGCAGTCCTTGAAAGTACTTCATTTTCTCGTGCGCTTTTTGCCTGACCGCCCCAAAATTTCTTGTCCTCTAGATATCGTTTCCACACATATATTGATCGATGCCAGGAATGCCCTTTTGTCCTTGGCTTTCACATGCATGAGTTACAGCATGCCATCCGGTGAGAACAAGGAGAATAAGGCATATAGCCGCTGGATTTTCTTCAATATATGGCCAAATGAGATTGCCCGGATCATAGAGCATCTGCAGAAAGGTACGTTTGTCCCTACCAGGGGGCTAATGTTTAGAAGCAACATAATCTCTTGAATTTCCTTCAAAAGGAAGTGTCAATGGGTTCAGAAACTTGTCTGAAAAACAGCGACGAATGATGTTCTTTGACTTTCCGTGGCAAAAACTATTGCTTAAGGCCGTATTTGAGGATACTCTAGGCCTCCTGGCGCAAGCGGGGAGTATTTTATGGATTCGCACGCTCGCCGCGAGCAGTTTGAGTACTTGTGGATTCGACACGGACTCTGAATGATAAAATTATGATCGTTTTAGTGAACATCTGTCCATTCTATGGCAGTCCTTGAAAGTACTTCGTTTTCTCGTGCGCTTTTTGCCTGACCGCCCCAAAATTTCTTGTCCTCTATAGTGGAGATATCGTTTCCACATATATATTGACCCATGCCAGGAATGCCCTTTTGTTCTGGGCTTTCACGCGCATGAGTTACAAAGATGCCATCCGGTGGGAACAAGGAGAATAAGGCATATAGTCACTGGATTTTCTTCAATTTAGGGCCAAATGAGATTGCCTGATCATAGAGCATCCGCAGAAGGTATGTTTGTCCCTACCAGGGGCTAATGTCTATAAGAAAGATAATCTTCAATTTCCTTCAAAAGGAAGTGCCAATGGGTTCGTAAACTTGTCTCAAAAACAATGATTTAATGATGTTCTTTGACTTTCAGGGGCAAAATGTCCTGCTTAAGGCCGTATTTGAGGGTACTCCAGGCCTCCTGGTGCAACCAGGGAGTATTTTCTAGATTCGCATGCTCGCCGCGAGCAGTTTGAGTACATGTGGGTCCGACACGGACTCCGAATGACAAAATTATGACTGTTTTAGTGAACATCTGTCCTTTCTATGGCAGTCCTTGAAAGTACTTTATTTTCTCATGCGCTTTTTGCTTGACCGCCCCAAAATTTCTTGTCCTCTATAGTGAAGATATCGTTTCCACATATATATTGATCGATGCCAGGAATGCCCTTTTGTTCTTGGCTTTCACGTGCATGAGTTACAGCATGGCATCCAGTGAGAACAAGGAGAATAAGTCATATAGCCGCTGGAGTTTCTTGAATTTACGGCCAAATTAGATTGCCTGGATCATAGAGCATCTACAGAAAGGTACGTTTGTCCCTACCAGGGGGCTAATGTCTATAAGCAACATAATCTCTCGAAGTTCCTTAAAAAGGAAGTACCAATGGGTTCAGAAACTTGTCTGAAAACAGCGACGAATGATGTTCTTTAATTTTTTGGGGCAAAATGTCCTACTTAAGGCCGTATTTGAGGGTACTCCGGGCCTCCTGGCGCAAGCGGGGAGTATTTTCTAGATTCAGATGCTCACCGCGAGCAGTTTGAGTACTTGTGGGTCCGACACGGACACGGAATGACAAAATTATGACCGTTTTAGTGAACATCTGTCCATTCTATGGCAGTCCTTGAAAGTACTTCATTTTCTCATGCGCTTTTTTCCTAACCACCCCAAAATTTCTTGTCCTCTATAGTGGAGATATCGTTTCCACATATATATCGACCCATGCCAGGAATGCCCTTTTGTTCTTGGCTTTCACGCGCATGAGTTACAGCATGCGGTCCGGCGAAAACAAGGAGAATAAGGCATATAACCGCTGAATTTTCTTCAATTTAAGGCCAAATGAGATTGCCCGGATCATAGAGGATCCGCAGAAAGGTATGTTTGTCCCTACCAGGGGGGCTAATGTCTATAAGCAACATAATCTCTCGAATTTCCTTCAAAAGAAAGTGCCAATGGGTTCAGAAACTTGTCTAAAAAACATCGACGAATGATGTTCTTTGACTTTCAGGGGCAAAAATTTCCGCTTAAGGCCGTATTTGAGGGTACTACTGGCCTCCTGGCGCAATCGGGGAGTATTTTATGGATTCGCATGCTTGCTGCGAGCAGTTTGAGTTCTTTGGATCCGACGTAGACTCCGAATGACAAAGTTATGACCGTTTTAGTGAACATCTGTCCATTCTATGGCAGACCTTGAAAGTATTTCATTTTCCCGTCCGGTTTTTGCCTGATCGCCCCAACTTTTTGTCCTCTATAGTGGAGATATCGTTTCCACATATATATGGACCCATGCCAGGAATGCTCTTTTGTTCTTGGCTTTCATGCGCATGAGTTACATCATGCCATCCGGTGAGGACAAGGAGAATAAGGCATATAGCCGCTGGATTTTCTTCAATTTACGGCCAAATGAGATTGCCCGGATCATAGAGCATCTGCAGAAAGGTACGTTTGTCCCTACCAGGGGGGCTAATGTCTATAAGCAACATAATCTCTTGAAGTTCCTTCAAAAGGAAGTGCCAATGGGTTCAGAAACTTGTCTGAAACACAGCGACGAATGATGTTCTTTGATTTCAGGGGCCAAATGTCCTGCTTAAGGCCATATTTGAGGGTACTCCGGTCCTCCTGGCGCAAGCGGGGAGTATTTTGTAGATTCACCTGCTCACCGCGAGCAGTTTGAGTACTTGTGGGTCCGACTGACAAAATTATGACCGTTTTAGTGAACATCTGTCAATTCTATGGCAGTCCTTGAAAGTACTTCATTTTCTCATGCGCTTTTTGCCGGACCGCCCCAAAATTTCTTGTCCTCTATAGTGGATATATCGTTTCGACATATATATCGACCCATGCCAAGAATGCCCTTTTGTTCTTGGCTTTCACGCGCATGAGTTACAGCATGCGATCCGGAGAAAACAAGGAGAATAAGGCATATAGCCGCTGTATTTTCTTCAATTGAAGGGCAAATGAGATTGCCCGGATCATAGAGCATCTGCAGAAAGGTATGTTTGTCCCTACCAGGGGGGCTAATGTCTATAAGCAAAATAATCTCTCGAATTTCCTTCAAAAGAAAGTACCAATGGGTTCAGAAACTTGTCTGAAAAACATAGACGAATGATGTTCTTTGACTTTCAGGGCAAAACTCCCGCTAAGGCAGATTTGAGGGTACTCCGGCCTCCCGGCAAGCGGGAATATTTTAAGCAATGACGCTTGCCACGAGTAGTTTGAGTTCTTTGGGTCCGACACAGACTCTGAATGACAAAATTATGACCGCTTTAGTGAACATCCGTCCATTCTATGGCGCCCTTGAAGTATTTCATTTTCTCATGCGCTTTTTGCCCGACGCCCAAAATTTCTTGTCCTCTATAGTGAGATATCGCTTCCACATATATATCGACCCATGCTAGGAATGCCCTTTTGTTCTTGGCTTTCACGCCGCATGAGTTACAAAGATGCCATCCGTGAGAACAAGGAGAATAAGGCATATAGCCACCGGATTGTTTCAATATACGCCAAATGGGATCGCCTTGATCATAGAGCATCCGCAGAAGGTATGTTTGTCCCCACCAGGGGCTAATGTCTATAAGTAACATAATCTCTCAAGTTCCTTCAAAAGGAAGTGCCAATGGGTTCGTAAACTTGTCTCAAAAAACAATGATTTAATGATGTTCTTTGACTTTCAGGGGCAAAATGTCCTGCTTAAGGCCGTATTTGAGGGTACTCCGGGCCTCCTGGCACAAACTGGGAGTATTTTCTAGATTCGCATGCTCGCCGCGAGCAGTTTGAGTACATGTGGGTCCGACACGGACTCTAAATGACAAAATTATGACCGTTTTAGTGAACATCTGTCAATTCTATGGCAGTCCTTGAAAGTACTTCATTTTCTCATGCGCTTTTTGCCTGACCGCCCCAAAATTTCTTGTCCTCTATAGTGGAGATATCGTTTCCACATATATATCGACCCATGCTAGAATGCCCTTTTGTTCTTGGCTTTCACGCATGAGTTACAAAGAAGCAATCCGCGAAAACAAGGAGAATAAGGCATATACCCGCTGATTTTCTTCAATTTAAGGCCAAATGAGATCGCCTTGATCATAGAGCATCTGCAGAAAGGTATGTTTGTCCCTACCAGGGGGGCTAATGTCTATAAGCAACATAATCTCTCGAATTCCCTTCAAAAGAAAGTACCAATGGGTTCAGAAACTCGTCTGAAAAACATAGACGAATGATGTTCTTTGACTTTCAGGGGCAAAAACCCCTGCTTAAGGCCGTATTTGAGGGTGCTCCGGGCCTCCTGGCGCAAGCGGGGAGTATTTTACGGATTCGCATGCTTGCCGCGAGCAGTTTGAGTTCTTTGGGTCCGACACGGACTCCGAATGACAAAATTATGACCGTTTTAGTGAACATCTGTCCATTCTATGGCAGCCCTTGAAAGTACTTCATTTTCTCATCCGCTTTTTTCCTGATCGCCCCAAAATTTCTTGTCCTCTATAGTGGAGATATCGTTTCCACATATATATTGACCCATGCCATGAATGCCCTTTTGTTCTTGGCTTTCACGCGCATGAGTTACAAAGATGCCATCCGTGAGAACAAGGAGAATAAGGCATATAGTCTGCTGGATTTTCTTCAATTTACGGCCAAATGAGATCGCCTTGATTATAGAGCATCCGCAGAAGGTATGTTTGTCCCTACCAGGGGGCTAATGTCTATAAGCAACATAATCTCTCAAGTTCCTTCAAAAGGAAGTGCCAATGGGTTCGTAAACTTGTCCAAAAACGGCGATTTAATGATGTTCTTTGACTTTCAGGGGCAAAATGTCCTGCTTAAGGCCGTATTTGAGGGTACTCCGGGCCTCCTGGCGCAAATTGGGAGTATTTTCTAGATTTGCATGCTCGCCGCGAGCAGTTTGAGTATTTGTGGGTCCGACACGGACTCTGAATGACAAAATTATGACCATTTTAGTGAACATCTGTCAATTCTATGGCAGTCCTTGAAAGTACTTCATTTTCTCATGCGCTTTTTGCCTGACCGCCCCAAAATTTCTTGTTCTCTATAGTGGAGATATCGTTTCCACATATACATCGACCGATGCCAGGAATGCCCTTTTGTTCTTGGCTTTCACGCGCATGAGTTACAACATGCGATCCGGCAAAAACAAGGAGAATAAGGCATATAGCCGCTGTATTTTCTTCAATTTAAGGCCAAATGAGATGGCCCGGATCATAGAGCGTCTGCTGAAAGGTATGTTTGTCCCTACCAGGGGGGCTAATGTCCATAAGCAACATAATCTCTCGAATTTCCTTCGAAAGAAAGTACCAATGGGTTCAGAAAATTGTCTGAAAAACGGCGACGAATGATGTTCTTTGACTTTCAGGGGCAAAATGTCCTGCTTAAGGCCGTATTTGAGGGTACTCCGGGCCTCCTGGCGCAAATTGGGAGTATTTTCTAGATTTGCATGCTCGCCGCGAGCAGTTTGAGTATTTGTGGGTCCGACACGGACTCTGAATGACAAAATTATGACCATTTTAGTGAACATCTGTCCATTCTATGGCGCCCTTGAAAGTACTTCATTTTCTCATGCGCTTTTTGCCGACCGCCCAAAATTTCTTGTCCTCTATAGTGGAGATATCGCTTCCACATATATATCGACCGATGCCAGAATGCCCTTTTGTTCTTGGCTTTCACGCCGCATGAGTTACAACATGCCATCCGCAAAAACAAGGAGAATAAGGCATATAGTCATTGGATTTTCTTCAATTTAAGGCCAAATGAGATGGCCTTGATCATAGAGCATCCGCAGAAGGTATGTTTGTCCCTACCAGGGGCTAATGTCTATAAGCAACATAATCTCTCGAATTTCCTTCAAAAGAAAGTGCCAATGGGTTCGTAAACTTGTCCAAAAACATAGACGAATGATGTTCCTTGACTTTCAGGGGCAAAAACTCCTGCTTAAGGCCATATTTGAGGGTACTCCAGGCCTCCTGGCGCAAGCGGGGAGTACTTTAGGGAGTCGCACGCATGCCGCAAGCAGTTTGAGTTCTTTCGGTCCGACACAGACTCCGAATGACAAAACTATGACCGTTTTAGTGAACATCTGTCCATTCTATGGCAGTCCTTGAAAGTAATTCATTTTCTCATGTGCTTTTTGCCTGATCGCCCCAAAATTTCTTGTCCTCTATAGTGGAGATATCGCTTCCACATATATATCGACCCATGCCAGAATGCCCTTTTGTTCTTGGCTTTCACGCGCATGAGTTACAAAGATGCCATCCGTGAGAACAAGGAGAATAAGGCATATAGCCGCTAGATTTTTTTCAATTTACGGCCAAATGAGATCGCCTTGATCATAGAGCATCCGGAGAAAGGTATGTTTGTCCCTACCAGGGGGCTAATGTCTATAAGCAACATAATCTCTCGATTTCCTTCAAAAGGAAGTGCCAATGGGTTCGTAAACTTGTCCGAAAACATAGACGAATGATGTTCTTTGACTTTCAGGGCAAAATGTCCCGCTTAAGGCCAGATTTGAGGGTACTCCGGCCTCCCGCGCAAGCTAGGATTAGTTTCTAGATTCGCATGCTCGCTGCGAGCTGTTTGAGTACATGTGCGTCCGACACGGACTCTGAATGACAAAATTATGACCGTTTTAGTGAACATCTGTCAATTCTATGGCAGTCCTTGAAAGTACTTCATTTTCTCATGCGCTTTTTGCCTGACCGCCCCAAAATTTGTTGTCCTATATAGTGGAGATATCGTTTCCACATATATATCGACCCATGCCAGGAATGCCCTTTCGTTCTTGGCTTTCACGCGCATGAGTTACAGCATGCGATTCGGCGAAAACAAGGAGAATAAGGCATATACCCGCTGTATTTTCTTCAATTTAAGGCCAAATGAGATTGCCCGGATCATAGAGCATCTACAGAAGGTATGTTTGTCCCTCTCAGGGGGCTAATGTCTATAAGCAACATAATCTCTCAATTTCCTTCAAAAGAAAGTGCCAATGGGTTCGTAAACTTGTCTCGAAAACATAGACGAATGATGTTCTTTGACTTTCAGGGCAAAAACCCCGCTAAGGCCATATTTGAGGGTACTCCGCCTCCCGCGCAAGCGGGAGTATTTTTAGATTCGCACGCTTGCCATGAAAGCAGTTTGAGTTCTTTGGGTCCGACACGACTCAATGACAAAATTATGACCGCTTTAGTGAACATCTGTCCATTCTATGGCGTCCTTGAAAGTACTTCATTTTCTCATCCGCTTTTGCTCGACGCCCAAAATTTCTTGTCCTCTATAGTGAGATATCGCTTCCACATATATATCGACCCATGCCATGAATGCCCTTTTGTTCTTGGCTTTCACGCCGCATGAGTTACAAAGATGCCATCCGTGAGAACAAGGAGAATAAGGCATATAGTCACTGGATTTTCTTCAATTTACGGCCAAATGAGATCGCCTTGATCATAGAGCATCCGCAGAAGGTATGTTTGTCCATACCAGGGGGCTAATGTCTATAAGCAACATAATCTCTCAAGTTCCTTCAAAAGGAAGTGCCAATGGGTTCGTAAACTTGTCCAAAAACGCGACAAATGATGTTCTTTGACTTTCAGGGCAAAATGTCCCGCTTAAGGTCAGATTTGAGGGTACTCCGGCCTCCCGCACAAACGGGAGTATTTTCTAGATTCGCATGCTCGCCATGAGCTGTTTGAGTACATGTGGGTCCGACACGACTCAATGACAAAATTATGACCATTTTAGTGAACATCTGTCATTCTATGGCGCCCTTGAAAGTACTTCATTTTCTCATGCGCTTTTGCCGACCGCCCCAAAATTTCTTGTCCTCTATAGTGGAGATATCGCTTCCACATATATATCGACCCATGCCAGAATGCCCTTTTGTTCTTGGCTTTCACGCCGCATGAGTTACAAAGATGCCATCCGCAAAAACAAGGAGAATAAGGCATATAGTCACCTGGATTTTCTTCAATTTAAGGCCAAATGAGATTGCCCGGATCATAGAGCATCTGCAGAAAGGTATGTTTGTCCCTACCAGGGGGCCTAATGTCTATAAGCAACATAATCTCTCGAATTTCCTTCAAAAGAAATTACCAATGGGTTCAGAAACTTGTCTGAAAAACGTAGACGAATGATGTTCTTTGACTTTCAGGGGCAAAAACACCTGCTTAAGGCCGTATTTGAAGGTACTCTAGGCCTCCTGGCGCAAGCGGGGAGTATTGTATGGATTCGCACACTTGCCGCGAGCAGTTTGAGTTCTTTGGGTCCAACACAGACTCCGAATGACAAAATTATGACCGTTTTAGTGAACATCTGTCCATTCTATGGCAGTCCTTGAAAGTACTTCATTTTCTCATGCAATTTCTGCCCGATCGCCCAAAATTTCTTGTCCTCTATAGTGAGATATCGCTTCCACATATATATCGACCCATGCCATGAATGCCCTTTTGTTCTTGGCTTTCACGCCGCATGAGTTACAAAGATGCCATCCGTGAGAACAAGGAGAATAAGGCATATAGTCACTGGATTTTCTTCAATTTACGGCCAAATGAGATCGCCTTGATCATAGAGCATCCGCAGAAGGTATGTTTGTCCCTACCAGGGGGCTAATGTCTATAAGAAACATAATCTCTCAAAGTTCCTTCAAAAGGAAGTGCCAATGGGTTCGTAAACTTGTCTCAAAAACAAATGACGAATGATGTTCTTTGACTTTCAGGGCAAAATGTCCCGCTTAAGGTCAGATTTGAGGGTACCCGGCCTCCCGCACAAGCGGGAGTATTTTCTAGATTCGCATGCTCGCCATGAAAGCAGTTTGAGTACTTGTGGGTCCGACACGGACCAATGACAAAATTATGACCGCTTTAGTGAACATCTGTCCATTCTATGGCAGCCCTTGAAAGTACTTCATTTTCTCATCCGCTTTTTTCCCGACGCCTAAAATTTCTTGTCCTCTATAGTGGAGATATCGCTTCCACATATATATCGACCCATGCCATGAATGCCCTTTTGTTCTTGGCTTTCACGCCGCATGAGTTACAAAGATGCCATCCGTGAGAACAAGGAGAATAAGGCATATAGTCATGGATTTTCTTCAATTTACGCCAAATGAGATCGCCTTGATCATAGAGCATCCGCAGAAGGTATGTTTGTCCCTACCAAGGGGCTAATGTCTATAAGCAACATAATCTCTCAAGTTCCTTCAAAAGGAAGTGCCAATGGGTTCGTAAACTTGTCTCAAAAACGGCGATTTAATGATGTTCTTTGACTTTCAGGGCAAAATGTCCCGCTTAAGGCCAGATTTGAGGGTACTCCGGCCTCCCGCGCAAATTGGGAGTATTTTCTAGATTTGCATGCTCGCCATGAAAGCAGTTTGAGTATTTGTGGGTCCGACACGACTCAATGACAAAATTATGACCATTTTAGTGAACATCTCGTCAATTCTATGGCGCCCTTGAAAGTACTTCATTTTCTCATGCGCTTTTTGCCTGACCGCCCCAAAATTTCTTGTTCTCTATAGTGGAGATATCGTTTCCACATATACATCGACCGATGCCAGGAATGCCCTTTTGTTCTTGGCTTTCACGCGCATGAGTTACAACATGCGATCCGGCAAAAACAAGGAGAATAAGGCATATAGCCGCTGTATTTTCTTCAATTTAAGGCCAAATGAGATGGCCCGGATCATAGAGCGTCTGCTGAAAGGTATGTTTGTCCCTACCAGGGGGGCTAATGTCCATAAGCAACATAATCTCTCGAATTTCCTTCGAAAGAAAGTACCAATGGGTTCAGAAAATTGTCTGAAAAACATAGACGAATGATGTTCCTTGACTTTCAGGGGCAAAAACTCCTGCTTAAGGCCATATTTGAGGGTACTCCAGGCCTCCTGGCGCAAGCGGGGAGTACTTTAGGGAGTCGCACGCATGCCGCAAGCAGTTTGAGTTCTTTCGGTCCGACACAGACTCCGAATGACAAAACTATGACCGTTTTAGTGAACATCTGTCCATTCTATGGCAGTCCTTGAAAGTAATTCATTTTCTCATGTGCTTTTTGCCTGATCGCCCCAAAATTTCTTGTCCTCTATAGTGGAGATATCGTTTCCACATATATATTGACCCATGCCAGGAATGCCCTTTTGTTCTTGGATTTCACGCGCATGAGTTACAGCATGCCATCCGGTGAGAACAAGGAGAATAAGGCATATAGCCGCTAGATTTTTTTCAATTTACGGCCAAATGAGATTGCCCGGATCATAGAGCATCTGGAGAAAGGTATGTTTGTCCCTACCAGGGGGGCTAATGTCTATAAGAAACATAATCTATCGAAGTTCCTACAAAAGGAAGTGCCAATGGGTTCAGAAACTTGTCTGAAAAACGGCGACGAATGATGTTCTTTGACTTTCAGGGGCAAAATGTCCTGCTTAATGCCGTATTTGAGGGTACTCCGGGCCTCCTGGCGCGAACTAGGATTAGTTTCTAGATTCGCATGCTCGCTGCGAGCTGTTTGAGTACATGTGCGTCCGACACGGACTCTGAATGACAAAATTATGACCGTTTTAGTGAACATCTGTCAATTCTATGGCAGTCCTTGAAAGTACTTCATTTTCTCATGCGCTTTTTGCCGACCGCCTAAAATTTGTTGTCCTCTATAGTGGAGATATCGTTTCCACATATATATCGACCCATGCCAGGAATGCCCTTTCGTTCTTGGCTTTCACGCGCATGAGTTACAGCATGCGATTCGGCGAAAACAAGGAGAATAAGGCATATACCCGCTGTATTTTCTTCAATTTAAGGCCAAATGAGATTGCCTGGATCATAGAGCATCTACAGAAAGGTATGTTTGTCCCTCTCAGGGGGGCTAATGTCTATAAGCAACATAATCTCTCGAATTTCCTTCAAAAGAAAGTACCAATGGGTTCAGAAACTCGTCTGGAAAACATAGACGAATGATGCTCTTTGACTTTCAGGGGCAAAAACCCCTGCTTAAGGCCATATTTGAGGGTACTCCGGGCCTCCTGGCGCAAGCGGGGAGTATTTTGTGGATTCGCACGCTTGCCGCGAGCAGTTTGAGTTCTTTGGGTCCGACACAGACTCCGAATGACAAAATTATGACCGTTTTAGTGAACATCTGTCCATTCTATGGCAGTCCTTGAAAGTACTTCATTTTCTCATCCGCTTTTTGCCTGATCGCCCCAAAATTTCTTGTCCTCTATAGTGCAGATATCGTTTCCACATATATATTGACCCATGCCATGAATGTCCTTTTGTTCTTCGCTTTCACGCCGCATGAGTTACAAAGATGCCATCCGGTGAGAACAAGGAGAATAAGGCATATAGCCGCTGGATTTTCTTCAATTTACGGCCAAATGAGATTGCCCGGATCATAGAGCATCTGCAGAAAGGTATGTTTGTCCATACCAGGGGGGCTAATGTCTATAAGCAACATAATCTCTCGAAGTTCCTTCAAAAGGAAGTGCCAATGGGTTCAGAAACTTGTCTGAAAAACGGCGACAAATGATGTTCTTTGACTTTCAGGGGCAAAATGTCCTGCTTAAGGCCGTATTTGAGGGTACTCCGGGCCTCCTGGCACAAACTGGGAGTATTTTCTAGATTCGCATGCTCGCCGCGAGCTGTTTGAGTACATGTGGGTCCGACACGGACTCTGAATGACAAAATTATGACCATTTTAGTGAACATCTGTCAATTCTATGGCAGTCCTTGAAAGTACTTCATTTTCTCATGCGCTTTTGCATGACCGCCCAAAATTTCTTGTCCTCTATAGTGGAGATATCGCTTCCACATATATATCGACCCATGCCAGAATGCCCTTTTGTTCTTGGCTTTCACGCATGAGTTACAAAGATGCCATCCGCGAAAACAAGGAGAATAAGGCATATAGTCACTGGATTTTCTTCAATTTAAGGCCAAATGAGATTGCCTTGATCATAGAGCATCCGCAGAAGGTATGTTTGTCCCTACCAGGGGCTAATGTCTATAAGCAACATAATCTCTCAATTTCCTTCAAAAGAAAGTGCCAATGGGTTCGTAAACTTGTCTCAAAAACGAGATTTAATGATGTTCTTTGACTTTCAGGGGCAAAAACACCTGCTTAAGGCCGTATTTGAAGGTACTCTAGGCCTCCTGGCGCAAGCGGGGAGTATTGTATGGATTCGCACACTTGCCGCGAGCAGTTTGAGTTCTTTGGGTCCAACACAGACTCCGAATGACAAAATTATGACCGTTTTAGTGAACATCTGTCCATTCTATGGCAGTCCTTGAAAGTACTTCATTTTCTCATGCGCTTTTTGCCGACGCCCCAAAATTTCTTGTCCTCTATAGTGCAGATATCGTTTCCACATATATATTGACCCATGCCATGAATGCCCTTTTGTTCTTCGCTTTCACGCGCATGAGTTACAGCATGCCATCCGGTGAGAACAAGGAGAATAAGGCATATAGCCGCTGGATTTTCTTCAATTTACGGCCAAATTAGATTGCCCGGATCATAGAGCATCTGCAGAAAGGTATGTTTGTCCCTACCAGGGGGCCTAATGTCTATAAGAAACATAATCTCTCAAAGTTCCTTCAAAAGGAAGTGCCAATGGGTTCAGAAACTTGACTGAAAAACGACGATGAATGATGTTCTTTGACTTCCAGGGGCAAAATGTCCTGCTTAAGGCCGTATTTGAGGGTACTCCGGGCCTCCCGCGCAAACTGGGAGTATTTTCTAGATTCACATGCTCGCCGCGAGCAGTTTGAGTACATGTGGGTCCCACACGGACTCCGAATGACAAAATTATGACCGTTTTAGTGAACATCTGTCCATTCTATGGCAGTCCTTGAAAGTACTTCATTTTCTCATGCGCTTTTTGCCTGACCGCCCCAAAATTTCTTGTCCTCTATAGTGGAGATATCGTTTCCACATATATATCGACCCATGCCAGGAATGCCCTTTTGTTCTTGGCTTTCACGCCGCATGAGTTACAAAGATGCCATCCGTGAAACAAGGAGAATAAGGCATATAGCCGTAGTATTTTCTTCAATTTACGGCCAAATGAGATTACCCGATCATAGAGCATCTCGCAGAAGGTATGTTTGTCCCTACCAGGGGGCTAATGTCTATAAGCAACATAATCTCTCAATTTCCTTCAAAAGGAAGTGCCAATGGGTTCGTAAACTTGTCTCAAAAACATAGACGAATGATGTTCTTTGACTTTCAGGGCAAAACTCTTGCTTAAGGTCAGATTTGAGGGTACTCCGGCCTCCCGGCGCAAGCGGGAGTATTTTATGATTCGCACACTTGCCATGAAAGCAGTTTGAGTTCTTTGGGTCCAACACGACTCAATGACAAAATTATGACCGCTTTAGTGAACATCTGTCCATTCTATGGCGCCCTTGAAAGTACTTCATTTTCTCATGCGCTTTTTGCCCGATCCCCCAAAATTTCTTGTCCTCTATAGTGAGATATCGCTTCCACATATATATCGACCCATGCCAGAATGCCCTTTTGTTCTTGGCTTTCACGCCGCATGAGTTACAAAATGCCATCCGGTGAGAACAAGGAGAATAAGGCATATAGCCGCTGGATTTTCTTCAATTTACGGCCAAATTAGATTGCCCGGATCATAGAGCATCTGTAGAAAGGTATGTTTGTCCCTACCAGGGGGCTAATGTCTATAAGAAACATAATCTCTCGAAGTTCCTTCAAAAGGAAGTGCCAATGGGTTCTGAAACTTGTCTGAAAAACGACGACGAATGATGTTCTTTGACTTTCAGGGGCAAAATGTCCTGCTTAAAGCCGTATTTGAGGGTACTCCGGGCCTCCTGGAGCAAACTGGGAGTATTTTCTTCAATTTAAGGCCAAATGAGATTCCCAGATCATAGAGCATCTGCAGAAAGGTATGTTTGTCCCTACTAGGGGGGCTAATGTCTATAAGCAACATAATCTCTCGAATTTCCTTAAAAACAAAGTACCAATGGGTTCAGAAACTTGTCTGAAAACATAGACGAATGATGTTCTTTGACTTTCAGGGGCAAAAACTCATGCTTAAGGCTGTATTTGAGGGTACTCTGGGCCTCCTAGCGCAAGCGGGGAGTATTTTATGGATTCGCACGATTGCCGCGAGTAGTTTGAGTTCTTTGGGTCCGACACAGACTCCGAATGACAAAATTACAACCATTTTAGTGAACATCTGTCCAATCTATGGCAGTTCTAGAAAATACTTCATTTTCTCAAGCGCTTTTTGCCTCATCGCCCCAAAATTTCTTGTCATCTATAGTGGAGATATCGTTTCCACATATATATTGACCCATGCCAGGAATGCCCTTTTGTTCTTGGCTTTCATGCGCATGAGTTACAGAATGCCATCCGGTGAGAACAAGGAGAATAAGGCATATAGCCGCTGGATTTTCTTCCATTTACGGCCAAATGAGATTGCCCGGATCATAGAGCATCTGTAGAAAGGTACGTTTGTCCCTACCAGGGGGCTAATGTCTATAAGCAACATAATCTCTCAAGTTCCTTCAAAAGGAAGTGCCAATGGGTTCGTAAACTTGTCCAAAAAACAATGACCAATGATGTTCTTTGACTTTCAGGGCAAAATGTCCCGCTTAATGCCGATTTGAGGGTACTCGCCTCCCGCGCAAAGGGGGGAGTATTTTCTAGATTCGCATGCTCGCCATGAAAGCAGTTTGAGTACATGTGGGTCCGACACGGACCAATGACAAAATTATGACCGCTTTAGTGAACATCTGTCCATTCTATGGCGCCCTTGAAAGTACTTAATTTTCTCGTGCGCTTGTTGCATGACCGCCCCAAAATTTCTTGTCCTCTATAGCGGAGATATCGTTTCCACATATATATTGACCGATGCCAGGAATGCCCTTTTGTTCTTGGCTTTCACGCGCATGAGTTACAGCATGCCATCCGGTGAGAACAAGGAGAATAAGGCATATAGCCGCTAGAGTTTCTTCAATTTACGGCCAAATGAGATTGCCCGGATCATAGAGCATCTCCACAAAGGTACGTTTGTCCCTACCACGGGGGCTACTGTCTATAAGCAACATTATCTCTTGAAGTTCCTTTAAAAGGAAGTGCCAATGGGTTCAGAAACTTGTCTGAAAAACAGCAACGAATGATGTTCTTTAAGCTTCAGGGGCAAAATGTCCTGCTTAAGGCCATATTTGAGGGTCTCCTGGCGCAAACGGGGAGTATTTTCTAGATTCGCATGCTCACCGCGAGCAGTTTGAGTACTTGTGGGTCCGACACGGACTCTAAATGACAAAATTATGACCGTTTTAGTGAACATCTGTCAATTCTATGGCAGTCCTTGAAAGTACTTCATTTTCTCATGCGCTTTTTGCCTGACCGCCCCAAAATTTCTTGTCCTCTAAAGTGGAGATATCGTTTACACATATATCGACCCATGCCAGGAATGCCCCTTTGTTCTTGGCTTTCACGCGCATGAGTTACAACATGCAATCTGGCAAAAACAAGGAGAATAAGGCATGTAGCCGCTGTATTTTCTTCAATTTAAGGCCAAATGAGATTGCCTGGATCATAGAGCATATGCAAAAAGGTATGTTTGTCCCTACCAGGGGGGCTAATGTCTATAAGCGACATAATCTCTCGAATTTCCTTCAAAAGAAAGTACCAATGGGTTCAGAAACTTGTCTAAAAAACATAGACGAATGATGTTCATTGATTTTCAGGGGCAAAAACTCCTGCTTAAGGCCGTATTTGAGGGTACTCCGGGCCTCTTGGCGCAAGCAGGGAGTATTTTATGGATTCGCACGCTTGCCGCGAGCAGTTTGAGTTCTTTGGGTCCGACACAGACTCCGAATGACAAAATTATGACCGTTTTAAAGAACATCTATCCATTCTATGGCAGTCCTTGAAAGTACTTCATTTTCCGATGAGCTTTTTGCCCGATCTCCTCAAAATTTCTTGTCCTCTATAGTGGAGAATCGTTTCCACATATATATAGACCAATGCCAGGAATGCCCTTTTGTTCTTGGCTTTCACACACATGAGTTGCAGCATGCCATCCAGTGAGAACAAGGAGAATAAGGCATATAGCCGCTGGATTTTCTTCAATATACGGCCAAATGAGATTGCCCAGATCATAGTGCATCTGCAGAAAGGTACGTTTGTCCCTACCAGGGGGGCTAATGTCTATAAGCAACATAATCTCTCGAAGTTCCTTCAAAAGGAAGTGCCAATGGGTTCAGAAACTTGTCTGAAAAACAGCGACGGATGATGTATTTGACTTTCAGGAGCAAAATGTCCTGCTTAAGGCCATATTTGAGGGTACTCCGGGCCTCCTGGCGCAAGCGGGGAGTATTTTCAAGATTCTCATGGTCGCCGCGAGCAGTTTGAGTACTTGTGGGTCCGACGCGGACTCCGAATGACAAAATTATGACTGTTTTAGTGAAAATCTTTCCATTCTATGGCAGTCCTTGAAAGTACTTCATTTTCTCGTGCGCTTTTTGCATGACCGCCCCAAAATTTCTTGTCCTCTATTGTGGAGATATCGTTTCCACATATATATCGACCCATGCCAGGAATGCCCTTTTGTTCTTGGCTTTCACGCCGCATGAGTTACAAAGATGCCATCCGCAAAAACAAGGAGAATAAGGCATATAGTCATGGATTTTCTTCAATTTACGGCCAAATGAGATTGCCTTGATCATAGAGCATCCGCAGAAGGTAAGTTTGTCCCTACCAGGGGCTAATGTCTATAAGAAACATAATCTCTCAAGTTCCTTCAAAAGGAAGTGCCAATGGGTTCAAACTTGTCTAAAAAACATCGATTTAATGATGTTCTTTGACTTTCAGGCAAAAACTCCCGCTTAATGCCGATTTGAGGGTACTCCGGCCTCCTAGCGCAAGCGGGAGTATTTTATGGATTTGAACGCTGTCATGAAAGCAGTTTGAGTTCTTTGGGTCCGACACGCACTCAATGACAAAATTATGACCGCTTTAGTGAACATCTGTCCATTCTATGGCGCCCTTGAAAGTACTTCATTTTCCGCGCGCTTTTTGCCCGATCGCCCCAAAATTTCTTGTCCTCTATAGTGGAGATATCGCTTCCACATATATATTGACCCATGCCAGGAATGCCCTTTTGTTCTTGGCTTTCACGCGCATGAGTTACAACAAGCCATCCGGTGAGAACAAGGAGAATGTGGCATATAGACGTTGGATTTTCTTCAATTTACGGCCAAATGAGATTGTCCGGATCATAGAGCATCTGCAGAAAGGTACGTTTGTCCCTACCAGGGGGGCTAATGTATATAAGCAACATAATCTCTCGAAGTTCCTTCAAAAGGATGTGCCAATGGTTTCAGAAACTTGTCTGAAAAATAGTGACGAATGATGTTCTTTAACTTTCAGCGGCAAAATGTCCTCCTTAAGGCCGTATTTGAGGGTACTCCGGGCCTCCTGGAGCAAACAGGCAGTAATTTCTAGATTCGCATCCTCGCCGCGAGCAGTTTGAGTACATGTCGGTCCGGAACGGACTCCGAATGACAAATTACGACCGTTTTAGTGAACATCTGTCCAGTCTATGGCAGTCCTTGAAAGTACTTCATTTTCTCGTGCGCTTTTTGCATGACCGCCCCAAAATTTCTTGTCCTCTATAGTGGAGATATCGTTTCCACATATATATCGACCCATACCAGGAATGCCCTTTTGTTCTTGGCTTTCACGCCGCATGAGTTACAAAGATGCCATCCGCAAAAACAAGGAGAATAAGGCATATAGTCACTGGATTTTCTTCAATTTACGGCCAAATGAGATTGCCTTGATCATAGAGCATCCGCAGAAGGTAAGTTTGTCCCTACCAGGGGGCTAATGTCTATAAGCAACATAATCTCTCAAGTTCCTTCAAAAGGAAGTGCCAATGGGTTCGTAAACTTGTCCAAAAAACATCGATTTAATGATGTTCTTTGACTTTTAGGGCAAAACTCCCGCTTAATGCCGATTTGAGGGTACTCCGGCCTCCCTGCGCAAGCGGGAGTATTTTATGGATTTGCATGCTTGCGCCATGAAAGCAGTTTGAGTTCTTTGGGTCCGACACGACTCAATGACAAAATTATGACCGCTTTAGTGAACATCTGTCCATTCTATGGCGTCCTTGAAAGTACTTCATTTTCCGCGCGCTTTTTGCCCGATCGCCCCAAAATTTCTTGTCCTCTATAGTGAGATATCGCTTCCAAATATATATTGACCCATGCCAGGAATGCCCTTTTGTTCTTGGCTTTCACGCGCATGAGTTACAGCATGCCATCCGGTGAGAACAAGGAGAATAAGGCATATAGCCGCTGGATTTTCTTCAATTTACGGCCAAATGAGATTGCCCGGATCATAGAGCATCTGCAGAAAGGTACGTTTGTCCCTACCAGGGGGGCTAATGTCTATAAGCAACATAATCTCTCGAAGTTCCTTCAAAAGGAAGTGCCAATGGTTTCAGAAACTTGTCTGAAAAACAGCGACGAATGATGTTCTTTAACTTTCAGGGGCAAAATGTCCTGCTTAAGGCCGTATTTGAGGGTACTCCGGGCCTCCTGGCGCAAACAGGGAGTAATTTCTAGATTCGCATCCTCGCCGCGAGCAGTTTAAGTACATGTCGGTCCGACATGGACTCCGAATGACAAATTACGACCGTTTTAGTGAACACCTGTCCAGTCTATGGCAGTCCTTGAAAGTACTTCATTTTCTCGTGAGCTTTTGGCATGACCGCCCCAAAATTTCTTGTCCTCTATAGTGGAGATATCGTTTCCACATATATATTGACCGATGCCAGGAATGCTCTTTTGTTCTTGGCTTTCACGCGCATGAGTTACAACATGCCATCCGGTGAGAACAAGGAGAATAAGGCATATAGTCGATCGATTTTCTTCAATTTACGGCCAAATGAGATTTCCCGGATCATAGAGCATCTGTAGAAAGGTACGTTTGTCCTACCAGGGGGGCTAATGTCTATAAGCAACATAATCTCTCGAAGTTCCTTCAAAAGGAAGTGCCAATGGGTTCGTAAACTTGTCTCAAAAAAAGCGACGAATTATGTGTTCTTTAACTTTCAGGGCAAAATGTCCCGCTTAAGGTCAGATTTGAGGGTACTCCGGGCCTCCTGGCGCAAGCGGGGAGTATTTTCAAGATTCGCATGCTCCTCGCGAGCAGTTTGAGTACTTGTGGGTCCGACACGGACTCAATGACAAAATTATGACCGCTTTAGTGAACATCTAACCATTCTATGGCGCCCTTGAAAGTACTTCATTTTCTTATGCGCTTTTTGCATGACCGCCCAAAATTTCTTGTCCTCTATAGTGGAGATATCGCTTCCACATATATATCGACCCATGCCAGAATGCCCTTTTGTTCTTGGCTTTCACGCCGCATGAGTTACATCATGCCATCCGTGAGAACAAGGAGAATAAGGCATATAGCTGCTGGATTTTCTTCAATTTAAGGCCAAATGAGATCGCCTTGATCATAGAGCATCCGCAGAAATGTATGTTTGTCCCTACCAGGGGGCTAATGTCTATAAGCAACATAATCTCTCGAAGTTCCTTCAAAAGGAAGTGCCAATGGGTTCGTAAACTTGTCTCAAAAACATAGACGAATGATGTTCTTTGACTTTCAGGAAAAAACTCCTGCTTAAGGCTGTATTTGAGGGTACTCTAGGCCTCCCGGCGCAAGCGGGGAGTATTTTATGGATTCGCACGATTGTCGCGAGCAGTTTGAGTTCTTTGGGTCCGACACGACTCAATGACAAAATTATGACCGCTTTAGTGAACATCTGTCCATTCTATGGCAGCCCTTGAAAGTACTTCATTTTCTCATGTGCTTTTTGCCGACGCCTAAAATTTCTTTTCCTCTATAGTGGAGATATCGTTTCCACATATATATTGACCCATGCCAGGAATGCCCTTTTGTTCTTGGCTTTCACGCGCATGAGTTACAGAATGCCACCCGGTGAGAACAAGGAGAATAAGCCATATAGCCGCTGGATTTTCTTCAATTTACGGCCAACTGAGATTGCCCGGATCATAGAGCATCTGAAGAAAGGTATGTTTGTCTCTACCAGGGGGGCTAATGTCTATAAGCAACATAATCTCTCGAAGTTCCTTCAAAAGGAAGTGCCAATGGGTTCAGAAACTTGTCTGAAAAACGGCGACGAATGATGTTCTTTGACTTTTAGGGGCAAAATTTCCTGCTTAAGGCGTATTTGAGGGTACTCTGGCCTCCTGGCGTAAACTGGGAGTATTTCTAGATTCGCATGCTCGCCGCGAGCAGTTTGAGTACATGTGGGTCCGACACGGACTCCGAATGACAAAATTATGACCGTTTTAGTGAACATCTGTTAATTCTATGGCAGTCCTTGAAAGTACTTCATTTTCTCATGCGCTTTTTGCCTGACCGCCCCAAAATTTCTTGTCCTCTATAGTGGAGATATCGATTCCACATATATATCGACCCATGCCAGGAATGCCCTTTTCTTCTTGGCTTTCACGCGCATGAGTTACAGCATGCGATCCGGCAAAAACAAGGAGAATAAGGCATATAGCCGATGTATTTTCTTCAATTTAAGGGCGAATGAGATTGCCCGGATGATAGAGCATCTGCAGAAAGGTATGTTTGTCCCTACCAGGGGGGCTAATGTCTATAAGCAACATAATCTCTCGAATTTCCTTCAAAAGAAAGTACCAATGGGTTCAGAAACTTGTCCGAAAAACATAGATGAATGATGTTCTTTGACTTTCAGGGGCAAAAACTCCTGCTTAACGCCGTATTTGAGGGTACTCCGGGCCTCCTGGCTCAAGCGGGGAGTATTTTATGGATTCACACGCTTGCCGCGAGCAGCTTGAGTTCTTTGGGTCCGACACAGACTCCGAATGACAAAATTATGACCGTTTTAGTGAACATCTCTCCATTCTATGGCAGTTCTAGAAAATACTTCATTTTCACATGCGCTTTTTGCCTCATCGCCCCAAAATTTCTTGTCCTCTATAGTGGAGATATCGTTTCCACATATATATTGACCCATGCCAGGAATGCCCTTTTGTTCTTGGCTTTCACGCGCATGAGTTACAACATGCCATCCGGTGAGAACAAGGAGAATAAGGCATATAGCCGATCGATTTTTTTTCATTTTACGGCCAAATGAGATTTCCCGGATCATAGAGCATCTGTAGAAAGGTACGTTTGTCCCTACCAGGGGGGCTAATGTCTATAAGCAACATAATCTCTGGAAGTTCCTTCAAATGAAGTGCCAATGGGTTCGTAAACTTGTCTCAAAAACAATGACGAAAATGATGTTCTTTGACTTTCAGGGCAAAATGTCCCGCTTAAGGTCAGATTTGAGGGTACTCCGGCCTCCCCGCGCAAGCGGGAGTATTTTCAAATTCGCATGCTCGCCATGAGCAGTTTGAGTACTTGTGGGTCCGACACGGACTCAATGACAAAATTATGACCGCTTTAGTGAACATCTAACCATTCTATGGCGCCCTTGAAAGTACTTCATTTTCTCATGCGCTTTTGCATGACCGCCCCAAAATTTCTTGTCCTCTATAGTGGAGATATCGCTTCCACATATATATCGACCCATGCCAGAATGCCCTTTTGTTCTTGGCTTTCACGCTATGAGTTACAAAGATGCCATCCGCGAAAACAAGGAGAATAAGGCATATAGCCGCTGAATTTTCTTCAATTTAAGGCCAAATGAGATTGCCTGGACCATAGAGCATCTGCAGAAAGGTATGTTTGTCCCTACCAGGGGGGCTAATGTCTATAAGCAACAGAATCTCTCAAAGTTCCTTCAAAAGGAAGTGCCAATGGGTTCAGAAACTTGTCTGAAAAACAGCGACGAATGATGTTCTTTGACTTTCAGGGGCAAAATGTCCTGCTTAAGGTCGTATTTGAGGGTACTCCGGGCCTCCTGGCGCAAGCGGGGAGTTTTTTCTAGATTCGCATGCTCGCCGCGAGCAGTTTGAGTACATGTGGGTCCGACACGAACTCCGAATGACAAAATTATGACCGTTTTAGTGAACATCTGTCCATTCTATGGCAGTCCTTGAAAGTACTTCATTTTCTCATGCGATTTTTGCCTGACCGCCCCAAAATTTCTTGTCCTCTATAGTGGAGATATCGTTTCCACATATAAATCGACCCATGCCAGGAATGCCCTTTTGTTCTTGGCTTTCACGCGCATGAGTTACAAAGATGCCATCCGTGAAAACAAGGAGAATAAGGCATATAGTCAGCTGGATTTTCTTCAATTTACGGCCAAATGAGATTGCCTTGATCATAGAGCATCTGCAGAAGGTACGCTTGTCCCTACCAGGGGGGCAAATTTCTATAAGCAACATAATCTCTCGAAGTTCCTTCAAAAGGAAGTGCCAATAGGTTCAGAAACTTGTCCGAAAAACAGCGATGAATGATGTTCTTTGACTTTCAGGGGTAAAATGTCCTGCTTAAGGCCGTATTTGATGGTACTCCGGGCCTCCTGGCGCAAACGGGGAGTAATTTCTGGATTCACACGCTCGCCGCGAGTAGTTTGAGTACATGTGGGTCCTACACGGACTCCGAATGACAAAGTTATGACCGTTGTGGTGAACATCTGTCCATTCTATGGCAGTCCTTGAAAGTACTTCATTTTCTCGCGCTTTTTGCATGACCGCCCAAAATTTCTTGTCCTCTATAGTGAAGATATCGTTTCCACATATATATCGACCGATGCCAGAATGCCCTTTTCTTCTTGGCTTTCACGCCGCATGAGTTACAAAGATGCCATCCGTGAGAACAAGGAGAATAAGGCATATAGTCACTGGATTTTCTTCAATTTACGCCAAATGAGATCGCCTTGATCATAGAGCATCCGCAGAAGGTACGCTTTGTCCCTACCAGGGGGCTAATGTCTATAAGCAACATAATCTCAAGTTCCTTCAAAAGGAAGTGCCAATGGGTTCGTAAACTTGTCCGAAAAACAGCGATTTAATGATGTTCTTTGACTTTCAGGGCAAAATGTCCCGCTTAAGGTCAGATTTGAGGGTACTCCGGCCTCCTAGCAAAGCGGGAGTATTTTCTAGATTCGCATGCTCGCCATGAAAGCAGTTTGAGTACATGTGGGTCCGACACTTAACTCAATGACAAAATTATGACCGCTTTAGTGAACATTTGTCCATTCTATGGCATTCCTTGAAAGTACTTCATTTTCTCGCGCTTTTGCATGACCGCCCAAAATTTCTTGTCCTCTATAGTGGAGATATCGTTTCCACATATATATTGACCGATGCCAGAATGCCCTTTTGTTCTTGGCTTTCACGCCGCATGAGTTACAAAGATGCCATCCGCGAGAACAAGGAGAATAAGGCATATAGTCACTGGATTTTCTTCAATTTACGGCCAAATGAGATTGCCCGGATCATAGAGCATCTGCAGAAAGGTACGTTTGTCCCTACCAGGGGGGCTAATGTCTATAAGCAACATAATCTCTCGAAGTTCCTTCAAAAGGAAGTGCCAATGGGTTCAGAAACTTGTCTGAAAAACATTGACGAATGATGTTCTTTAACTTTCAGGGGCAAATTGTCCTGCTTAAGGCCGTATTTGATGGTACTCCGGGCCTCCTAGTGCAAGCGAGAAGTTTTTTCTAGATTCGCATGCTCGCCGCGAGCAGTTTGAGTACTTGTGGGTCCGACACGAACTCTGAATGACAAAATTATGACTGTTTTAGTGAACATATGTCCATTCTATGGCATTCCTTGAAAGTACTTCATTTTCCCTTGCGCTTTTTGCCTGATCGCCCCAAAATTTCTTGCCCTCTATAGTGGAGATATCGTTTCCACATATATATCGACCCATGCCAGAATGCCCTTTTGTTCTTGGCTTTCACGCCGCATGAGTTACAAAGATGCCATCCGTGAGAACAAGGAGAATAAGGCATATAGTCGCTGGATTTTCTTCAATTTATGGCCAAATGAGATCGCCGGATCATAGAGCATCTACAGAAAGGTACGCTTGTCCCTACCAGGGGGCTAATGTCTATAAGCAACATAATCTCAAGTTCCTTCAAAAGGAAGTGCCAATGGGTTCGTAAACTTGTCTGAAAAACAGCGACAAATGATGTTCTTTGACTTTCAGGGGTATAATGTCCTGCTTAAGGCCGTATTTGAGGGTACTCCGGCCTCCCGCGCAAGCGGGAGTATTTTAAAGATTCGCATGCTCGCCATGAAAGCAGTTTGAGTACTTGTGGGTCCGACACGGACTCAATGACAAAATTATGACCGCTTTAGTG